>JAJHUR010129830.1:0-16260 GCA_027495735.1 Lutjanus campechanus | reverse complement strand
GGCCTTGCCCCTAAAATGCTGAAATTCCAGGCGTTTGACTTTAAAGTTGCAAGAAAACATCAGTAGTTAACATAGCTATCAAGCTTAGTATATGTGTTCATTCAATTCTGAACAGTTTGTGCAATTTTCTGGTCGTGCTGGGTGTTTTAGGGGCCAAAAACAAAATCTTGTTCAGGGAGATCAAAATCATAGTGCCGGCCCTGCTGCTGACTGTACCTTTTTGCTAAATTCAGACCATGTGCGCAGCTTTTACATGGGGGTAAGTCAAATGTCAGAAGGTCCAGGGCAGAGAGAGAAATCAGCAATCGGTCAGTCATATCCGATGGGAATAAAAAGGCCCAAGTACGTCAGTAAGTAAGCATGACATATCTCAGAATAGCAGTCCACATCTGAGACCATTTCCAGCTCTTAAGCTCACATCACCTGCCCAAAGAGAACTCTCCAAAGCAGCGTTCCTATTCTTAGAAATATTTTTTGCATACAGGACCTGGCTGGTACAGTAAAGCCAGAGCCAAACTGCAGAGCTCTCAAAGGTCCCAAACCAACTGTCACCTCCACACCTCAGAGAGGAGACGAGGGCGATGCGGAGGATTCTGGAGGAAGACCGACGTGCTGAAGGGGGCAGCTGCCTTCGCTTCGGTCTGAGTCCTCTGACCCACTTTCCCACCTCTTCCACCTCCCACGAATTCCCCTCCGCCGTCTCTTCTCCCGCTTTCTCGCTCAAGATTAATGGTGTGAACCCAAACCTGCTGGCAAACTGGATGTAAGGAAGATGTCTGAGGTAAGGCCTGACAGAAGTTTGGAGTGCAGGACAGGAGTGCCGTGTGGTTGTGTATGACCACATTGTGCTCAAATAAATATGGCAGGTCCGTGGGGATCGTCCTTACGGTGAAGACATCTTGTTGCAGGAGCTGGAGCTCATATTTCACTCTCTCTGAGCTGCCGAGTTCTCTGTCTTTCACTCTTTCTGTGTCTCTGCCTCGGTGCCTTGAGGGGGAAAAGGCAAATTCTCAAGGCCTGAAAGTATGTGAGAAGACTTGGTTGGACAGAAGTTCAAGATGTCATAGGGGAGAAGTTGTGTTTCGACACGAAGCGTTGTTTGTGCTCATCAGCAAACCTGTCAGGAGGCCGTTTGATGTTGTATTTGGGTGATGTCCTCAGGCACTGTGTTTGTGTTAGCTTCCATATGGATTAGCTTCATATAACTTGGCCTTGCCTGAGATTATCCATCAATAGAAGACGCAGCAATGCTTGCGTCAAACTCACCCGCAATCTCTTACATTCACATATATTCCTATCCACAGGAAAATGGTGCCCTCAGTGGGATTGGAATTAATGACAAGGTCCAAGAGGAATTCGTCAGTATAATTACTCCAGGGGGAAAAAAGTTTTCAACAGAGCAGAATGTTTCTCAATCACCACCATACCTCCACCTGCATAATTGATAGAGTCCTCATGATTAAGCTAATGAGGCTCAGAGCTTAAGCCCTATCCAACAGCCCCTAATTACAAATATGTAATATCCCCCCTCTGCTTCAATTAGCATTAGAACAGAAGGTTAAGAATCATTCAATATTCATGCGGACGGTGAACTTCAAGGTTAAGGAGACTGGTCATTTAACCTCAGCTTTAAGATAAAAGTCATTTTCGTTAATTGTCTTTGATGAGAGCCACTAACTATATAGCTGTGGGAGGTGCTTCATCAACTTTTACTCAGGTAAAAGCGAAATATTATTGCCATATTACCTTATTCTACCTTTTGTGTTTGGGGGATGCTTCTTCTTGTTAAAGCACCTTGAGAATATCTGAAACATTCATACACTTTGAAATGAATTAGCAGGTTTTATCTCAGTCTTTTATGTATTTAAACAGCTTACAGATGTTGTATTTCTTCGTTATCCATCACTTCACATATTTTCTTTGAGAGTACCTGAGCCAAACAGGTGTGTGACGTAAGGTAGCCGAGCTGTCAGACTTGTGGAGAGATGGTTTCTGATTGACACCCCTGGAGGCAATAGGCGTAATGGTGCATCATGGGAAAGCTCTCTACAGACTTGTAAGGACCTCTCTCTTATGTGATGAAGGCTCAATGAATGAGGGATCAAATGGCAAGGTGTGCAAGTGTAGAGATTTGTGTTTTGTGCAACAATACTACCTTGTACGGAGGGTATTTTTCCTACATGCATTGTCTGTTGAAGACAGAGTCAGTGTGGAGCCAGGCAGTACATCACTATTATATTGATGTTGTGATATGAGACTAGATACCGTAATATGTTTTGGATATCATTATACTTGCACAATGTAGTGTGTATATCCATGTTACGAGCTGCTAGTCTGTTTACTTCCTGTCAACCCTACAGTAATATCACCTTCGCTTGCAAACTTTGTGATTTTTCATCCTTAATTTAGGTACTTCGCTTTTCACAGTTGACTTGGTACATATTGTTAACATACATTTGTTTTGTATAGGCTGTAAGTATTAGTAACATTAGCTGCCTAGTATTGTCATCTTAATTCAAACTCAAGAGAAATGAAATAAAACCAACCAAAAAGTGTTAGCATTGTCATCTAGCTAACATGCATCTTCATCTTCATTCAAACTTGTCGGAAACAAAATAATACTCACTGAAAACGTCTTAATTAATTGTTTTGAATTAATGGTTTATATAAACCAAATATGTGTTGGTGACTGTGGAAAGATGAACAGCTACGTTTTTGGTTAATTTTATTTTGTCTCTGTCAAATTTGAATGACACTAGCTAGCTAACTAGCTAGCTAGCTAATTTTGCTAACAGTTCTGTGAGACACTGACGTGATTATCAAATTACTCAAAAAACTAAAAGTAACTAACTTAAGGCTAAAAAATCACTAAGTTTGTCGACAAATGTAATAAAGCATTGACACAGATATAGTCACCCAACATTGTACAGGTGGAGAATGGCTGCAATATCAATGGGCTAAATATCAATATTGAAGCATTTGATCAAATATATCATGATATTTGATTTTGTGCGTATCGCATAGTATAACAACAGTATAAAGCAATGTGTGAATTTAGCTGGTGTTTTCAGTCTGACCTTACAATTTTAAGCTTTATTACAGTCATTTTCATAATTAGTTGGTCTATTGTGTATTTAACAGGATTGCGTATTGGCAAGAATCTGGCGATACAATAAGTATCACAATACAGAGATTATGATTCAACATATTGCAAATTTTAGGAAAACTCGTAGAAACTGTCAAAAAAACACCACTATATGCATCAAATCTGAGCTTAAAAATGCACTTTTGTATGCAATCAGAACAGTGAAGACAGATAACAAAACTGCTATCTAGTGGTCGGGTTTAACCACAACACAAACTGAACCACTGCCATGAATCTTTGCATGAATCACGCTGTCACGATACATCGTTTTGAGAATCAATACAGTGTCACAAAACACAATATCGTGATACCCAAGTGTCTTTAGTGACATTAGCGTTGCATGGAACAGGAGCCTTAACTTTGGTCTTGCTTGAGTCCACCTCCTCCTCCAGAATGCATCTGACCATTGACTGGGGGTTTGACAGGGGACTGCATTGGCCTTGTGTCAGCAGTGGAGACCACAGAGCAGGGCCTGGGACTCAGAGACTGGGCTTGGAGCCCATAGCCTGGAGGCTGTAGGCCCGGGACTGCACCCGTTGGCCTAGACCAGCCCAGCCCAGCACAGCCTCGACCAGCCCATCCCAGCTCTGCTCAGCCCCCTCCTCCCTGTGGCCTCCCTGCACCTTCACCAGCTGCGCTTTTCTGGCTCCAGCTGCTAGGTGTATATGTGTGTATGCTGCCCGCCCTTCCCATACCCCCTCTTTCCCTTCCATCTCTTGCCTTTTCCTTTTTCTAGTTTTCCCTCGTCCTCTTATTTTCTCATTCCTGATTTGTCCTCTCGCTGTGTGTCTGCCTCATCCTCTGGTTTTTTATCCTCTCTGCCTCTCATCCTTCCCTCCCTTGCCAGACACAGGGGTTGTAATAGTGCCCAGCAATTACTGAGTTGGCATGTGCTGCATTGTTTACTCACAGTCCTATTCCTACTGGACTTTATTAAAACACCATCTGCCGTCAGCTCTGGAATGGTAGAAGAGGTGGTGGAGGAGGAGATGGAAGAGGAAGGCAATGGGAGAAAAGCGAGAGATTTGGCTGCAGAATGGAAGGAGAATGGCTGGACTCACGTGGAGAGTGCGGGCTGCCATGGTGGTCTCTTGTCGGAGGGACATCGACAGTACATGAGACCGAGGGAAGCTAAATGAGATTTTTGGTGCAAACAGTGAGTCTGGTAATGGGAACAAACTAAGTGAGTGTGAGTTCCAGGAGACATGGATCCACGCTTTAGGAACAAATCATCTTTCAAGGCCTCAGAAGTGCATGAAAATATGAAATCTGTACCTAGTAAAAAAGTGTTTATGGCCATCTTTTTCTCAAATTTAGTGACAACTGGAGACTTTCAGATCACATTTGACCAAAGGAACATGAAGACAGCTGACAGAGATCCGTCATCAGGCCTGTCTGTCACACTGAGCGACTCAGGTGCTAAATAGCATGTGGGATAATAACAGCACGCCTGTTTATGAACACTCACATAACCTCTCTCACACACACACACACATCCACATATAGAGCCATGCTGGGTAATAATACTGCAGGTCCGCCCATGTAATGACATTCTGATGGTTATTTCATTAGCTGTAATTTGTTATGGGACATGCCATTTCGGACGAGAGCCTGGATTGATTGGATAGTCATCGGGAGGAGGCGGGCTGGACCCACTACAAGCTGGATCAATTAGTCAATTATTGCAGAGGCTTGGTGTGAACAGTCCTGGCAGAGTGTGAGTGTGTGACTGTGTGTTCTCAGGTGTTTCTGTGTTGGACTGTGTGGTTTACATACTCAAAATGTGATGACAAATTTACTTTCCCTGATATACAAAAAGAGTCAGACAGATATATTGGCTGGCCGATATTATCGACTTGATATTAGCTGAGCAGCTCAGCTTTTGCTTTTAGTTATTTAGTTATTTAGAATTATTGCAAATACCAGTGAATATTTACAGTATCAGTGCCCTGATGTCATTTTGGATTTCATGTATAAATAAAGATATTGGCCAGTATGTGGATATCAGATTTTTTTTTTACTCCTTAATATCTGTATCAGTATCGCCATCAGCCCCAAAAATATCAGTCACGCTCTAAAGCAAAATCTCTGTAATTTCTCTCCTTTGGCAAAATGTCCAGTTTTTTAACTGCAATTGAATGTTTTTTTTATGTGTGTTTTGCTAGAATCAATTGTGAAATCAATATGTAATAGCATATGATGTATTTCTTGGGCTTGAAATAATCAGTTACAGGCATAAAGTACCTTACTTTACAGTAATATCTATAACAATGCAATGTAATGGAGGACCAGGGATAATAATAATATATTATATATAGGATTCTTCCAGATTGCCTCTAAAATAATACCAGATAAAACAAACCTAATATCTGACAATAAGTGGTGCAAAAAGCAAGTGTTTGGCTACCAGTATTTGTGGCTACATCTGTAGCTTTCGCTAAATGAGGCCCATAATAATATGAAGCAATGTCTCGTTATGTTTTGTAATTTATACCAGGCACTGGAGCAATCATTGTCAGGCTATTAAACTAATGGCATGCTGACCATTTAACGGCCAAAGCTGATCCTTCATGCTGTCCATACTGGGTAAAGTCTAGTGTTTTACAGTGGATGTTTATTTGTGCTCCGGAAATGTCTGAGGGGATCAATGAGGTGGAAGACACAAGTGCACTCACACAGATACACGTGTAAACATACAATTATAAGGTCCTCCTGGATGCTCCGTGGTCAGTCTGCTTCACAGAACTCCCTTATTGTAATTGGATGCATATTCTGTAGGAACGTCAAGGCCGGCTGAGGGGAGATGAAGTGAGGTTAAGGAGGGGACTTGTTTAGGAAGCTGCACCTCAGTGGGGCTGTACAGTGAACACGTCATTTGTATGTTATGTACTGTACAGTAAATCAGCCTCACGTCTCTGCTGATGTTTGCAACAGGAAAGAATCTGGGCAGCATGAGAAACACTGTAGGATAACGAGGGGAGGAAAACCATGTCTCATTGTGGAACAGAGCAAACCAGAGTCTGTAGAGCTACATAGTCAGCTCGTAGTGTTGCAGGATATAGGCAGCACTCATTACTTCACATTAATTCTCCACTTGAACGATGTAGTATGACATATTTAACATTTTAGAAGCTGCATGTCTGTTTACCCTCCTGTCAACACTATACTTCACCTCTAACCTTGGTAATTTTCCATCCTCAAGTTAGTTACTTCACTTTTTACGGTTAACTTGGTACACATTGTTAGTATTTGCTGTTCATTTTGTATGTGGTGTTTCCATCTTAGATAACTGTTAGAAACATTAGCTAGCATCAACATCTTAATTCAAACTTGACAGGAAAAAATTTAAACTAACCAAAAACTGTTAGCAATGTTATCTTATTAGTTAACAAAATAAACCTTCTAAAAAGTTAGCTAGCTAACATTTGCTAACGGCTATCAAAGACACTGAGGTGATTATCAAAATGCTATTCTATTACCGAGCAAACTGTGAAAAGTGAACTAACTAAAGGATGAAAAATTGCGAATACTATGGCTTTGACAGGAAGCAAATAGATGTGGAATTTGTAAAACAAATACATCACATTACATTGAGAAAGTAAGGAATTGTCACAATTTTAATTATGTATATATATATATATATATATATATATATATAAAAGAGAGTTAAAAATGTGAGAAATAGTATTTTGAGCTCTGTAAATATTTTATACTAAACTGTAGAACAGAAAATCTTTTCAGAAAATACTTTGACTTTGACGGAGCTATTTGCACCAAAAAGATAGTTGATTCTCATAGCTGAGTCTTATTCCCTGCACGTAAAACACTAACATTTTGCGTTGATAAAGCACAGCAAAAAAGTGAGACATACAGGCAAAGGACAGGGTCTCTGCAGATATAATCACCACCACACACTTCTAGTGGGTCATAAGTGATGATTGAAAGTGATTAAGTTTCTGAAACAGGGTGGGGGTTTTTGTTTTTTGTTTTTTTTAGAAAAAAATAGCATATTATGCCTCTAAACCTCTTATATTAAGTGGATTGTGCTAAATTAATTACTTCCAAAAAGTGTTTCTGAACTGCATGTGAAGATAAAGCTGTATACATGAGTATAATTGACTTCCATTCACCACACACTGCTGAAAATAGCATTTTACTGCAATGTATAAATATTTTTCACAACGTAAATATAAAATCAGATCACATTATTCATATTTTTCAGTGGTCATATATTTGTCTGACAGCAATTTGCATACAACATGTACACATTTGGCATTTTATTTACAGCAGAATATAATATTCCTGTAGGGGATTGACCCGAGTCATGTTCTGTTTTTATTGAAATGGATATATTCAGTTGCAAATGAGATAAAATAGATACAAAAGGCACATACAGTGGAAACAAAAATCTCATTTGAGGCACAGACAGCAGACATCACACTTGCAGTCATGAGTTATTCATGCATTAGAGATATTGTGGATTGACAGCACAATTATGTCAGAGGGTATTACGCATCAGCAACCATGTCGTGCCCCCTGGACGGGCACATACACCACTCTACAGACAGAAAATAGAAGGGCGTCTGAGGTGAATTCTTTCTAGCTGGAGAAATCGCAGTACTCTGAATACTAAAACCAGCAAAGATAAAACCATGAGAGCTGGGTGAAGCAGCAGCCAAATCTGGTTTGGATAGACACTCATGGAAAGTTTGAGGGAGGTTTTACCGTATTTTAAAAGTAACCTGTCATCTTTTGCAGCAGCATTGTGTTTATTCATAATCAAAACTAAAAAAAAGCACAATGCCTCTGTATTACAGAATGGGGGACAGCAGCATGGATGTGTGTGCGTGTGTGTGTCGTACCACACAAGCAGACCCTCTGTGGCAGCCCTCAGCTGGTGATGTTGTCGGGGGTAGTAGGTCAAAGGGTCAGACCAAGGTTCATTATGGCCTGCCATCTTTCAGCCTCCACAGACGCCAACACCCCACTGTCAGCAGCACTGCATGACACAAAAATCAAATGAAGGATTATTGGCATTTAGACACAATACATGAAGAGTTCCATCATCACAAATGAGAAAATGTGACAACTACACCAAAATATTTGCTGACTGACGGTGAATTGGTAATTACTGTTGCTCTTAAAATATGGATATTTTTGATTAGATACTGTGTTCTGTGAAATCGTGAGTATCAACCATCTGTTAAGTCAGTTTAATATGGATATATAGTTTGACAATTCAACATTTTTCATGCAGTATTCAGAGTATTTATTTACACATTTATTCACTCTTGCCCTCCATATTGCAACAGTGACTCCATAGTTTAAGTCTGATGTGTAATTCAAACTTAGCAAATTAAAGACAAATATAGGTGTACCACAGGGGTCCATTTTTGGTCGTCTAATATTCATTATATTTATATAAACAATATCATCTCTGCCACCCAAAACTGTGATGTGCATTTTTATGCAGATGACAGTATTTTATATGCTACTGGCCCCACTCTTAAGCTGTTTTTGATACATTTCAGATCTCTATCATCAAACATGAGTTTGTTGCATGTATGTATAAATGTATAAATGTATGCATTTCTCCAGGTCACCTGAGTATCCAGCCTACTGTCCATATCCAACCTCTTCAGCGTTCTGAAAATGAAACTGTTGACTGATATAAATACTTGGGATTGGCTGGATACCAGGATCACTTTCAAGGCCTATGTGAAACAAGAAAAGTTCAAGTCAAAGGTCAAATCATGTTTCTGTTCTGCTAGTCAAATGACTGTTTTTGTACAATCTACAATTCTGTCTTCACTTGATTGTGATGATGTGATATTATGCATGCATCTCCTTCCACCTTAAATCTTCTTCACTATTACAAAAAAACCTGCACTTCATCACAGGTGATGCATTTCGAATTCACATTTATATCTTATATGAAAAGGTGGGTGGTTCTCCTCAGAATGACAGGTCACAGGACATTTTAACACTAGCTGTACCTCTTGTTCACACTGAACTTGACAAAGGTTGGTTAGATATTATGCTGCATACAAGTGCAATGAGCTCCCAAAAATATACAGCTACATTTGCTTCATTCTCTTCCATTCTTATTTAATTTGAAAATGTTTAAAGGTTTTGCTTATTTGCACTTTTTCTTAACTGTGAAAATGTTAATGTGTGTCTATCAATCATTTGTGCATCTGAAAGTGTCTATAGAGATCCCAATATCAATAAGACTACCTATTTAAATAAAGGATTCAAAAATAAATAAAACAAATAATTGATATGAAATAATTTAATGAAATAACACCATACTTCAGTGGAAGAGATTCACCTGCTCCTCATATGGAAAATGAGCACCCATGCCAAGAGAGGATACAGTAACTGTGCCATTAAACATGGAGGTGTTGCACACTTGTGTACAGTAGAGTGTTGTTATCCTTAATGAGAGTGAAATCACTGTCTCTTAAAACAACACATACTGTTTTATAGGTCACATCAGAGCTGCATTCAAAGCAAGCATCCACCACAACAACAGGATGGACAGCTCACCGCTTCCTCCTCTGGTTTGTTTTGCTTCCTCTATTAACACGGCTTTATTTACTATGAGGTCGTCATGGATATTGTGTATGACACTTGAAGATAAACAAACAGGGACGTCTGCATGAAGTTTAATGCACGGCATCAACATAAATGCTGACACATGTTTTCAAAACATGGTGTTGAAAAATTTAGGAACCCCATTGAAAAATGAATATGCTGAGTATATTACATTGTAGCATACTTGAGTGTGCATGCGTTTAGATCCAAGAGTGAATTAGTTAACTTGAAGTTTGCTATTTTGGAACAGCTTATTTTGTACTAAGTGTATTTTAGTTGTGATTAAATTTGAAGTGTATTTAGTGTACTTTTATGTGCTTAAGTGGAACAACTTCAGTTGTACTCAGTACACTAAAAGTATATGGCTGTGTATGTACTAATACATGCTTGATTAGTGAAATTAAAGTTTACCTTGTTTGTGTTAAAAGTACAATAAAGATTTATTGTGAGTCTAATACACAAGCAATATTCTTACATAGGCAGCAACCAAGGCAGCCCTATGTAACATCAATATTACCTCAATTTTTAAGTAAGGTTTCACTTTGCTAGGAGTGATATATATTTCTGTTTGCACGGGTTTCCATGGTTATGTGTCTCCAACCAGCTCTCAGGAAGTGACATCATATGCGCTGAGCATTGCTTCTGAAAATATTCGTACTACTGTTTATTTACACAAAAGAATTTTGAGTGATGGTGCATATTTTGGAAATGTAGTGCGCAGTATGTGATTTTAGACGCAGCAACAGTGTATTACAAAAGACTTGAAAATGATTAAACTTTTCAAAAGTAAACTAACTATAAACTCATTAAAGTTCATACTTTTTCCAGGGAATTTGTTTATTTAGTTAGTTTGTGGATTATTTTTAGCAGAAATAATGATCAGTTTGATCATCTTTTAGTGCAACATGCGTCATGTGGACCTATATTAAACCTAATATTAAATAAATTGATGCAGCGGCAGTAAAAACATAAAATGCGATTCTGTCAACTGTACCCCTCTCTCTCTGCTCTATCTCAAGTTGTCTTGTAAATCCACGAGTGTAACCATTTTCTGCAAATGTAAAAGTTTATATGCATTCAAGTTCTGTTGCAAGCCCATCTTTGGCTTTGTAGCACCACGTCAGCATTTCTCTGTCCTTAAGGAAATGGAAAGAGGCCAGCTGAGCCGCTTTTTGTTACATTTTTATTTAACGTTGTAAAGTGTTAGACGCAATTTTAGGTGAGAAACTGCGCTTTGAGCCCGGGCATTAAAAACAAATACAAGAATTCAATTATCACCCGGCACAGTTCATCAAGCAGTGCGACAGGGAGTTAAAAGTAACAAGGCCGGGGTGTCTAGCGCGGTGTCAGCATGTCTCTATCACCTCAGTGATGGAGAGGCCAGCTGAGGATGGACTCTTGTGGCCTGGGACATGTTCCTCCACCCCATTGCTCCCTCCTCCTCCCCTCCCCTCTGTCCCGCATGCCCTGCCTCCTACAAGCACCTTTTGTGTGGGCTAAATGGGGCTGGATGCACCCCTTTAACTTTGATTTCCATTTTCCATTGTCCGCCCATTGACGGGGAGGGTGACTCCATCTGTGCCTGCCTTGCGTGGTGCCACCCTTTCAATAGGCATATGCTCCACATGTAAGAGCCCTAAACTAGCAAAAGAATGGGTGGAGGGAATAATGATATACAAGACGGGCCCCTCACTTCATAGACTGAGGAAGAGGGAGAGAAAATACTCATTCATCAATTTATTGTATGGCCCTTAAAACTCCACAGCCTTTTTATGTATATTCAAGAGCGCAGAAGAGATTACACAAAAGCCCCCACTGAACTGATGGCGTTTTAAATTGCGGTCAAGCTGCTCCACTCGCCTCCTGAACTGTGGCTCAAAATGTGCACGTGTGTTTTACATGAAGGGAGACGCAGCTTGCCCCACCACCGGACACAATGAAAAGCCCCCACAGAACAGAACAATTGATAACTGTTAACTGAGGTGGCAGGCCGGGTCAGTTTTGACTTGGAAATGTGCAATATGCTGTGAAAACAGCCCCTTGTGTTCGCTCTCCCCCCTTCAGATCTTATCTCCACATGTGATAACACCACTTAAGATCTCATACAGTAACACACATTAAGTCATTTCCCTCTCCAAACAAACTGAAGAGGAAAGTCAGGGGAAGAAATAGAAAGTGAAATTTGGTACCGGATTGTTATTAGCCAGTGTTTTTTCTCTTGATTTTTATCTGCGAGCCCGATTTTGATTTTCAGATTTTTTTTTCTCATGTCGGGATTATATTTGTCTTGAAACCCAATTTAGCAGAAGAAACAGCCCCAGACAGGGAGGGAGGAGGCGAAGCTCATGGCTTAATTTGCCTTCCACTTCATTCATTTACTTATTCATTCACTGCCTCTTTCTCCCTGTCCATCAACCTTCTCCTAATCTCTCTCTTTATCCCTCTCCTCCTACTCTCTCCCTGACACCCATGACGCCCACTGCCCCCACACTCACCCCAATGCCGTCTACACTGTAAAAAGTCATACAAGAATTTAGTGGAATCAGCATTTTAACTTATCGTAAATATCCATGTTTTATTTAATTTAATTAAATAAACTTTTCAGAACACTTATAAACATGAGTTCTTCTTACTTGAAGTCTTTGACTTGAAATGATGAGTTGTGTGTGTTGTGTGTCTCTAATACACTTTATAATAAGTCATGGTTGCTTGTTCTCATAATAATGAAAACACTGCGAACCATGATGAGGGTTATTGAATTCAGTCCCTATTCCCTCACCATTAATATTTCACAAGCCTGTTTGTGTGAAATGAAGAACTGACTTTCTAAAGTGGGACAAAATAAAATGAAAATTTGTTTGTTTGTCATTGTGACTGAGGAGTTGCTGGTTCAACTTAATATCTTAAGCTTATTGAACATGTTTTCTCGAGTACAACTGAATTAATATTAACTTTATTTGACCAGGAAAGTTTTTACTGAAACTTGTCTTTTCAAATTCAATTAACTTAAAATTTTAAGGCAGCCTGGACACTAACTTTTGAACTTAAAATAAATAAATTATTTTTACAGTGTAAAAGAGTATTGTATCTGTACATCCATTTTTTCATGTAATTAAAAAGAAATTTTTGGGTCAATTTTCTTGTGCAAATAAGTTGTCTGCATCATAAGGTTGCTTATTTACACAATAATAAAGAGTTCTTTCAACTTTAAACATTTTCGCAAGTGTTACTAACTTAATGTCAAGTTTGACTGACTAGAAAAGTTGGTATGTTTTGAATCATTACAAAATTACCTCAACTTGCCTTTTCTAATTCAGTCAATGAAATTTTTTGAGGCACACTAACGAAGGACACTAATTAACTTTTTAAAGTTAATTTAAATAGTTTTTACAGTGCAGCCCCACCCCTCACTGCTCCTCCTGTTCAGTCATAAGGCTCTATCGATTACAAGCCTGTCGTACAAAACGACCTAATGGAGGGTCAGCTTTAATGTGAGGGACGGGGGGGCCCCAGTCTCCTGGTTTTAAACACCCCTTCTCCTACTCCTGTGTTCCCGCTCCCTCCTGCTGGGCTCCACCTTGTCCCTCTTAGCCCCTTTCCATTGGAGAGCGGGGGCCATGAAAAATCAACAGCGGAGCCATCAATCCCCCCCCCTTCCCCGACCCTCCTCCTCCTCACCCTTTACAAGGCCCACCACCGGCTGCAGCGGCTGCCCATGTGCGAGGGTATTTAGTGGGGGCCTGAGAGCTGAAAGGAGAAGCGCCTGGATCAAATGTGTGGGGGGGTGAAGGAACAGAAGGAGCCCTCTCAGGAGGGGTGCTGAGGCCCCGGCTCGTTTTATAGACTCCCCTGAAAGAACGTGATTACAGATCATTATCCAATTGAAGCAGATTGATGGGACGGGGTCAAAGTAATATAGCTCATAGTAGCTCAGCGAAAGGGGAGGGGTGATAGGAGAGGACGGAGGGCAGCGCAGAAGTGTGGGGTGAGGTAGGGGGGTCTGCAGACAGGGTGAAGATGGTATAATGACCGGATTGTCACCACCGAATGGAGTATGGGAAGGGGAGGCAGGAGGAGGAGGAAGACCCAAACTTGTCGAATGAAAGACTGGGGCTTTTCTCTTTCAGGAATGAGTTGAAGTAGTACAACAAGTGCTGATGGAGAAGAGAGATGCTGGATTGGCCGTGTCAGTCCAGAGGGCAGATAAAGAGATCTTTATGTCGAGGACAGGCAGGAGGATTTGTCCATGGTGATTTGGCTGTGCGTCTCCTTGGACATAATGTGCTTCATTGTCTTGTTTTTGACTGAAAGAATCAAGAGTTGTTACAAAATTAGACAGCTGTTGGATTTTAAAATGGTGTATCTAAATACTTCATGAATTTAACGAAATGTTATTTACTTAATTAGAAAATTGCTATATATATATTTAGGCATTACACAACTGTTTTATTATGGTTAAAAATACAAATAAAACTTAATGTTTTAGGAGCTAATCAAATAATTCAGGTCATTCCTTTAATCAGAAATATGTTATCCATATATTTAGGCATCACATAACAGTATTTTTATGAAAAAAACAAAAACAATTTACACTTAATGTTTTAGGAGTTCACAGGCAAGACAAAGTCCAGAAATCATTTTTCTCTCTTAGATTAACAATTTTCCAGAAGTTATTTTAAGCATATGCAAAGACAGCGTTCACACTGTATGTCTTATTTTTTATTACTTTTTATTTTTTCTTTTACATTCAGTAAGTCAATTACTGCCGTCAGCTAATGCCCTGACCGACCTATCTTTTTCCGTACGATCTTTCGATAGCTCACAAGCCTGTGCACCATTTGCCTCAGACTGCTCCCTTACATAATATCATGCATTACAATGCATGATGTTCTTGACCTTTCCGGCGCACTGTAAAGGTAGACCTCGTATGATTATCACCTTTCAACAGCCAAGAGCACGGACCCACTTCTCCTGCTGTTTGAATGTACATGATGATGGCGAATCTGGATAGCTGTTTATAAAACCTCACACGACCTCATGTGCAATTTGAAATGAATTAAACAATAGCAGTGGCAATAGTAGAATGTGTTTTGCACGTTAGATGCCAGTGTTAGTCATAGGTTGGATATGTACAGTTTTATTGCCGAAGGCAGAGAAATTTAGATATTCAGTAAAAGTGAATATGAGATTTGACTCCTGTAGTTTTGTGTAGAGTATACTGCACAGTAGCAACTCACGCACATTCATGCACATGAGAATCATGCCAACATGCCATAAGACGGTATGTAATGGCGATTTATGTTACATCCATGAATCTGATGCATTCATCAATGGTTTGTTAGCAGGATCATGGTTCTGTAGATGTGCCAGTGGACTGGAGTCTTGTGACAGGGAGCGTCTTCATCCACAATAGAGGGCTTATGGGTAATGGCTATGGCACTGAATAGCCTTTTGATATTGGCCGAGACAAAGTGTCTCTAAATTCTCCTTGCTTTCAAGATTTGGAGATGTAAAAAAAAAGAAAAAAAAAACTCTTGAAAACAGCACAAGCATGTTTTAGATCAAGCTTGACATTTCATTTGTTCGCTTGGGATATTTTAAACAAAAATGGATCCTAAATGATGCAGAACTTTGGGACTTTAATCAGACTTGACAGATGCACATGCTGTCCGTGTTCACTCGGCATGCAGGAACTGGCACGCAGTAATTACGGTGGATGTGTGAGAATGTAAAAAAAAAAAAAAAACATCTTAAAGGTTCACAACTTTGCTGTGTGCAGCCTTTGCGTAATTATTGGATTAATGAAGAATGCACTCATCATCCACAGCAGCTGTGACGCATAAAAAGAGGCACATACTGTACATTTAAGGAAGTGCTTGATGCATCCCCTGCTCATTTTAAGATGATGTGAATTTGGAAGGCGGTGCTGGGGCAAGTGCAATTACATGTGTTCAGGAAGAGCACACACAACAGCTTCAGCACACACATATTACTCATGCTTGCACATGCATACTATATTTGTATTTATAGCCCTGTAATCCTCAACATACTGTTTTCTTTCAAGTTATAAGCTGTGACTTGTGAGGATTTTTTGCACATGCATGTGAAGGGATAGTTTGGATTATTTTTATGAGGTACTTATTGATACTAAGTGCCTTAGCTACAATAGATGCCAGTTGGTACACCTCCAGTTTAGAGAGGAGAGGAGCACCAGCAAGGAAGCTGAGCAATGAACTGCTGTGGACAGAGTCAATAACAAAAGGTATTTTAGCCACTTATAAACTTACCTAAGAAAAATCAGTATCATTTCAAGTGTATGCAATGTTTAGAATATTTTCACTACTGTTGTGACACCATTTTCTGAGGGGAAATCTAAGCAATAAAAGCCAAATATCACTCACTTCAAACCAGCCAGACAAACGAAAATCAGTAATTTTACCTCACAGAACATAGGAGTTGTTTTTCTACCGCTGCTTCATTCTGTGTTTTGTTTACATTATTGTGCGACTTTGGTGAAT
>JAJHUR010129829.1:0-22659 GCA_027495735.1 Lutjanus campechanus | reverse complement strand
TACGCATAATACTGTCCACAAGAAAAAGTAATCTGAAAAAAGTCAAAAACCAGCATTCATTATTGTGGCTATATGATTAAAATCAAATGCACCTTATATTGACCAAATGAACTATATAATGTCTGTGGAGAGAAGACTTACATGAGACAGCTGCATCCAACTATAAAAAGAGTGTGGTCTGAGAGGAGGAGGGAAGCTGTTTCTATTCATTCACAAGGCATCTCTCATTCAGAAATTGTCACCACTGTCTGTAAACAGATGTTTCATAAAGAGGAGTGAGTAATGGGAGTCATAACTGTGCCAATCAGAAATTCAAATAAGGGGCTGAAACAAAATCATTAGGGTGTGGAGGGCAGCTGAACTGCAATGCTCTAATTGGCTTTATTCAAGTTTTCAGTTGGCACTCAACATTAACAATGCTGAATTGATTGAATCTCATAAAACATTTTAAAACATTTAAAATGGTGTACCATTTTACTCTTAATATGTTAATGGAGCAGTTATTTTCATAATATCCAACAAAGTGCACATTAGAAAATGATGGCAAACAAAATAACAGTGTGAACCAGAGTTACTAAATGAACTGAGTCAAGATGTCAACTCTTTTCAGCTCAAACATAATGAAGTACTCAGATCTTTCACTTAAGTAAAAGTAGTAATACCTTAGTTTGGAAATACACTATTATAAGTGCTGGATTATATTTGAATGATCTATTAATTTGTTTATCTCTTTGATGTTGCAGCTGGTAAACGTGGAGCTAATTTCAGCTACTTTATATACTACTTTGTAGATTCATCTGTACTAATATATGGCATTTTATTAGTTGCTTGATATTTTGTTTTAGTAAACTGAATCTAAATAAAGTAACAAAGTAACTAAATAAAGCTATCAAATAAGTACTATACAATGGAAATACTCCAGTGAAGTACAAGTACCTCAAAATATAAGTGCAGCACTTGAGTAAATGTGCTTAGTTACATTCCACCACTGTTTAAATCTGAACATCCTCATCAGAAGTTTCAGACTTTCCTCCCTGCAGCAGAGAAAAAAAAATACATAATCCTCCCCCTTTACTGACACCCCCCCCCCACCCCCCCTAATAATTTGGCACAGTCCCTAAAGCTCTTCTGAAGTCTTTTATCCCAGTAAGATGGCTTCAATAAAAACAAAGCTCATAGTACTGCTGAATCATTTTAAGACCTTTGCTAAGAAACTATCTCAGTCGTTACACATCCTCTGTCTGCAAAATATCAGTATTGATTAGTTAATGTCCAGTAAATAATTTATTCATGTAATTAAAATTGTGTTTAGATATTAAACTTTTAAAAATAACACTTACTCAAGCCCTGATGCATACTATGAGACTTGTACAAGATGTTTACAAAGTGTGATTTAGCCCAGGACTGAATGATGTGCTGCATCTGCAGTTCGTGTGTCTGAGAACTTAATCAGTGCAAAAACTAAAGGGGACGTGGCCTTCATCTGCGGCCTGCCTGCTGTGTGCCCCGTCCACTCCCCTCCGTTTGGAGCAAAGGGGGTGAGCACACGACTTCCTGTCTCCTCTCTACTTTATCCAAGCAGAACAAAGTTAGTGATGGAGAACTGAACCCCCCCTCCCGCAGCTCCCTGCTCTCTGTCGGTTAAATAATCCATTTCACCTTCTTTTCATCCTCCTCGCTCCGCTCACACGAGCTGTCATCCTATTATGCTGAGATGCTGAGTGCTGGAGCTCTGCGTACAGAGGTTACAGGGGTTTATCTGAGGAGACTTCTGGTGCTTCATGTTGTTCAAGTATTGCACAACAGATATTAAAAACAAAACAAAACACAGAGCTTGTTGTCAACTGTCTAATGGAAATTTATCATGCTCAAGGAAATCTATTTCTTTTTAAAACTGTTTCATTTGGAGCCGAAACGTCCGCCCCAATTATTTTCATTGTTGATTAATCTCTCAATTATTCTCTGAATTCACTGATCACTTGGTTGGTCTATAAAATGTCAGAAAGTGGTGAAAAATGACGATCAATGTTTCCCAGATCCCATGGTGTCGTCCTCAAATGTCCTGTTCAGTCCACAACCCAAAGATATTCAGTTTACTGTCATAAAGGAGTGAAGAAACAAGAAAATATTCACATTTTGACTTTTGTTTAATAAAAAAACTACCCAGAGCAGATAATCAATCATCAAAGTAGTTGATGATCAATTTAATAGCTTACATCGAATTAATTAATTTTTGCATTTCTAGATCAATGTAATGGGCTGTGACATAACGCCAGTTCACTATCATGACATGATGTGATGTTGATTTGGGAGAAGTTTCAAACTGTGCTTTACTCCGGGCCTGCAACTAACGAATATGTTCATCATTATTGATTAATCTATCAGCCACTGTCACGATTAATCAGCTAGTTCTTAATTAAACTGTGTTTGAAGTTTAAACTGTAAACTTGATGGACATTTTAGATTTTTAATTACAGTCTGCAAAATGTGAGAAATAGTGAAAGATTTCTGCTAAAATTTCCCAAAGCCCAGGTTGACATCTTCAAATAGGTTGTTTTGTCCGATCAACAGTCCAAAACTCCCAAATGATCAATTTTCAATCACATAAGACAAAACAAAGGAACAAATTCTCATAACCGAGAAGCTAGAACTTAATAATGTTTGGACTTTTTGCTTTAAAAATGTCTTTTAAATAATTAAATAACATGATTACCAAAAAACTTTGCTGATTAATTTTCTGTCAATCCAAAAGTAAGGTGCACCAGCTGCACCGAGGGAGTGTGCAAGATGAAAAATGTAAAGCTGGTGCAATTGTGTCATTTTGGTATTCTAGTTATAATTACTAGGTTACTCTACTCTCTCTTTCCTACATGTGTCTTAGATCAGTGGGAGAGTCTACTGTATCTGTTTCTGTGCATGTGTCACTCTCTTTGTTCTTTACAGGCAGATCATGTGTAAATTTACTGGAATTTAATTTAGATCATAGTTTACATTTTCTTTAATAGCATCTTCATGGTGATGTCTACAAACAGGCTATTGTGCTTTTTTTTCCCGAAGGTGTGGGAAATTGTTAGGCATGTAGAAGGGGGTGCATGGCCTAAACAGTTAGTGAACCACTGAACTAAGTGATTTCATCTGGTTCTTGCTCTATGCTTGTCCCCATAAATATAAACATTGAATAAATAAACAAAAACAAATAAAGCAGAGGTCTCATCAAACATCGAAAGTTATTTATTGCAGGACTAGATTGAATAAAAGTGTTCCTGTTATTCCTGTCCTTCACTATAATGGCATCATTTACTTTTTCTCTGTGATTTAGATAAAAACCAGCCAAATGTTTCATGTAAAGAAGATAGTCAGATAGATGTATTTTCCCTATGCCTTTGTCACTTTTAGAGTTTTCATATTCTGCCCTTCCCCTGTCAGACAATGACATTATCATGCATGCAAGTCAACACCGAGGGGATCATCTGGGCTGCCCGCCTGTGATTTGCAGCATCCGGATGGTGTCATTTCCCTGCCAAAAATGTATACCCCTGCTCAAATTGATTGTGTCGCTTCATTGCTTCCAAGGCCAACAGGTCAAAGGAATGGTCATAATTGAGAGGAGAATTAGCAAAACCTTAAATATATGGCAGGTGATATATCATTACCCATAGACTTGACCCCGCCTGACCCCTCCCTACTCCCATGTGGGCCCCTGCTCAGGCTAGCGTGTGGTAGACGGAGGGGCCCGCTGCCTCTCAAACAGCTAAATCAACAGCGTCTCGCCACAGCTCATGTCGGAGCGTTTTGCCTGAACGGTTTCATGAAAAACTAATCATCTGTTCATCATGGAGATCAAACATACTCGGGGTGCAATGATTAGGAAAAGCAATCTGATAAACCTTGAAGAGTCACTAGTCCAGATATAATAATTTTGAGATTAAAAATGCCCCCTCCCGTCCTCCACCTCCTTATCATTCTCATCCTCAGCCCTCATGTCAGCTCTTATACCCTCCTCAAAGTTCAAGCACTGAAGCAAAATTGTTATCTTGTTTGTAATTGCTGCTCAATTGGCTCCTGCACCGCCACAGTCTATATCTATTTCCCAGAGGTGGCTAAAGAACACACATTCTTTACTCAAGTAAAAGTACAGATACTTGCTTAAAAAAAAAAGTAGAAGTACTGATTCAACTTGTTTAGTCTGAAAAAGCCCTCTGAGGGACGTTACTACTGGTGGTTTCTGTGCTAAGTGTTTGTTTTCTTTATTACGTGATTATCATCTTATGTCTTTTACATTTTCTTTATTACGTAATTATCATCTTATGTCTTTTACATTGTTTTGTTTTATTATGCCTCGTTATGTCGTTTTTGTCTTGTTAGATATTTTATTCAAATTTTGTCTTCTTACGTCTTTTGCATTGTTTTCTTCGTTACGTCATTTTCATGTTATGTCTTTTACGTTGTTTTAATTTATGACGTCTTGTTATGTTGTTCTTGTCTTTTTCATCTTTTATAACATTGTAGTTTTGTTGTGTCTTTTACGTTATTTTGTCTTCTTAAGTCGTTTTTGTCCTCTTACATCTCTCACGCCAGTTTCATTTTATGTCTTTTCGTCTTTTATAGTATTTTTGTCTTGTTACATGTTGTTACGTCGTTTTATTACATAATTGTTAATCATATTATGTCTTGTTATGTTATTTTGGTCGTGTTACATCTTTAACATCATTTTTGTTTTGTTACGTTGTTTTCGTCTTGCTACGCTGTTTTTGTCTTATTACATCTTTTAGTGTTTTCACCTTGGCTTTTTCCAAGTAATTTTCATCTCGTCATGCCTTGTTACATTGTTTCTGCCTTGTTACGTCATTTTTATTTTGTTACAGTACATTAATCTCACCATATTATGCCTCATGATGCTGTTTTGGTCTTGTTACGTCTGCGTGATTTTCATTTTGTTATGTCTTGCACTGATGGATACATCAAGGAACCGTCTTTTCTATGTGTTATTGTCCCAGGGTTAGGTTGAAATCGCTTTTGCAAAATAAAATAATAATTCCCTCAGATGCATTAAAACTAAAGTAAGGGGCCTCTGTAGAAAATGTAAGGAGTAGAAAGTACAGATATCTGTTAAAGATGAAGGGAGTTAAAGTAAAAGTAAAAGTAAAAAGTTGTCAGAAAAATACTCAAGTAAAGTACAGGTAACTGAAAACTTAACTTAAGTACAGTAATGACGTATTTGCACTTAGTTACTTCCCACCTCTACTCTCTCCTGAGCATTTGTCAAGGAAAGATAATCCAATCTTATCAAGACTAATTTCTATTCTTCATTCTGCTGAAAGGACATGACTCAAAAGACTGGATTTTCCAATTACTCTTATTCAATTTCAGCCCACTTATTATGTCATTTCATACCCAGACTACATGCGATTTACCTGATGCCTTTAAAAAGATGTCATAAATGATACAGAACAAAGCAAACGCTGTTTCCCGAGGACGACTATTTAAATTTCTAATATCCATATGCTGTCTTTAATCTTGTATAGTACCATTTTCCCGTTTCACATGAAGAATGCATCCAGTAATTAGAACAGACCTTGTCGACAGGCAGGGCCACTCAGTTATCTATTTCCACTTTTGAAGCAAACATGTGAAGTAAGACAAGAGGTCAAACCAATCTCCCCGCTTCTCTAATAGCCTGCTCCGACAAAAAAATAATTGGGATGAGAAAGTTTTACAAAGTGACTGGAGAAAAGTGGAGTTGTTCCAAGGAAACCATTTAAAGTTGGCCGGTGTCAAGGTTCCCAGGAGATCAGAGGAGAAAAAGATGATTTTTCATGTACAGAGACTCTCTCAAGCTTAAACCAATTACCTGCAGATGCCCCTGTGTTACTTAAGCAAATAAAGTGAAAATAAATAGTGGCTATGTAATGTTGGATACACCCGCTGAACATAATAACATTTTGTCGTTTCCACAAAGTGGACTGGAATGAAATTAGAGGTCCCTGTAGTCTGTAATGAAATGTGGTGCCTCCCGACTCTAATGCATTTTGTCATCATGAGGACATATTAATGCTCTTCTCTAACTTTCTCTTGATTGATGCTGGCTTCGAAAAGAAAGACAAGCAAAAACATTAACGTCGAGGGAATCTTGCTGGATGCTGCCGTACAATTCACTTTAAGACATGAAATATGATATGAACAGCTAAAATGAAATTTGTAACATTCATATATAAACTTGATGTTTTCCTATTACAAATGATCTACAGCTAAATTGACTTCCAATTCAATATTACACACTGAATTGCATTATTTTTAACTTTATGTACACTCGTCAAATTGTTCACTACATTTCTGATGGCAATAACTGAAGGATTCATGATTTTCACTTGTCATGAGGCTGTGAGAAAGTGAGTCATTTACAGAGGTTTAAGAGAAAGTTTGGATTACTTGAAGTGGGATTGTATGAGGTTCTTATCCATAGTCAGTGCCTTACATGCAGTAGTTGTCGGTCGACACACCTCCTCTAAGGTGAAGTACCTGTGAAGGAAGCTAAGCAATGTACTACTGTGGACAGGGTCAGCAACAAAATGTATTTTAGCCACTTAAAAAAAGGCCTACCTAAAACCATCAATATCTGTTTAAGTGTACGCTATATTGAGAATATTTTCAGTGCTTTACCTTGTTGTTGGGCAGCATTTTCCAATAATTAAATCGCTCGTTATATCGCTACCTCCAGGCTTTGTGAAATTTAAACATTTCTCTGACTTTCCCTGCTCCACCTTTTCACTTTTTTGGTTCTTTATCTATTTCATAGCTCTTCTTTCTTGACTTCACTTGATTATTTCCCGCTTGACCTCTGAAATGGATGGATAGACCCACTTGAAGGGGTCTGAGAAAAGTCAGGTACCACTTCCTGCACCTGCCTTACAGTGTAGGTAGAATACTGACAATTTTGGGACTGTGTAACCCTGATTAAATGGGCCGTTCCAACATCAAAGGGGGCCGGCTGCAACCAGCAACTCTTGTGTTCTGTGTGGTAAAAAATCAATTCTAAGGTAGTTCTGGTAGATTCTCCTGCAGAAAGAAAGTAGTTCCTACATATAACCATGAGCCATGTCTCAATGGAGCAGTCTGCCATACATCAGTCCATAATCAGTACACTTTCGCTTTCTTTCCAGTATGGATCTGCAAATAAATTGAGATTTATTATAATTTACATGTTTTACTGTTGACAATTCTGATATTTTAACTGTTTTACTGTCTGTAGTTTAAGTGCAAACATTAGTTGATTATACTGTATCGTCTACTGTGTATAGACACCGTAGTTGTTGCAGAGGTAAAAACTGATGGCGATCCAAATAAACATATATGATGTAGAAAATGTGGGTGTACATTTTTCCTCTATTTGATGCATGTTTTGAGCTTTGGGTGATATATCCTACACAATACAAAAAGAACATTTATTATTTCTTGAATCCAGACAACAGCAGTGACATAACTAGCTAGTAAATTAACAAGTCTTTTGTCAGTTGTTGTCACAGTTCTAATTTACCACAGAGCAATATGGCCTGTATCTTCTGTACACACAGCTGAGCGAGACTCACTCTGCACCAGAGATGCTGTTCAAATGGTCCACTGGACATCCCACTGGGATCAGGAGAGATGAAATACAGTGGGGCCACAATGGAGTCCACAACTACAAATCCCCAAGGCAGCAGTATCACTCACACCTCTATTGCATTACCACTCATTACAAAAACCCCACCTCAGGGCAAAACTAGCACATAAACACTGTAAACTTTGTCTGTGGCGACATTATCTTGTAAAATATCTTGAATTTACTCGTCCTCTGGTGCTAATAGGTTCATTTATATAAAAAAATAAAGCAGAGTGTGTCTAATTTTACTGTCAGCCTCCAAAGCTGCATTAGGAGGAGAAAGGGAGGTCATTATCGGGTGACAGGGAGGTGTTGGTTAATCTGTGAATAATGTCAGGGGTGAGGGTGGAGTAATGTGTGAGGGAGGGTTTTCTTTTAGTGGAGGGGGGTGCATAGATTGTGTCGTCTGGCAGCTCATCTATATTTTATGCTGCCACTCAGACAAATGAAACCGGAGCCACCCGGAACAAGGGGGGACCCTCTGACACTTCAAAGGGAAGTCCTATGGGTGGGTTCTTATTGAAGCTAGGCCTGTACCAACCCCAACCCACATACATAACCCCCCAACCCATGCTGAGAAGCTGCCGGGGCCTCATTAACCCTTAAACAGGCTTGTGAGGGGTGCGACGTACGGGAGACTAATTACCCCACCAACACACTGGAAAGAAACGCTCCTGTACAGACACACAAACATACACCACACACACAGTGCTGGTAGTAGTGATGATAACAGTGATAGCGGTGGTGGTAGAAGCTCCATAGTGTAATTGAAAACCCAGATCCCCTGTTTTTTTTTGTTATGATTAGCAGTTTCAGAGCCTTGTTCCCCCTCCACCCCTCCGTGCCCCATCCTCGCTGTCATACAATAGCAGTATTTCATGATTAGCGCAATCTGACAGTCGTAATGAGGAGAAAGGAAAGATGAAAGGGGAGGAAAGAGAAGGGACACAGAATGAGAGAAAAAGAGGCAGATATCAAAGAAGGGTCTAATTGAGGTAACACAGCCCGCCAAATCCACAGCATCCCATTTGCATAAAACAGTGCAGCTTCATTTGGCCATCTCTAACGACGCTAATGTCTTAACAAATTAATTTTGCTAATTAGGCACGCCCAGTGGAGCTCACCAGCAGATTAAGCAGATTAAACAAACAGATGCTGATTACCCCTGGGCGGGCTGAGAGGTGCATTTCTCTGGTTATGCCGCTCGCCGTGTTGTCTTGTGACACGCTCAGTATTACAGGTCTGTACACTGTGACATGCACGGTACAGCAGCACTGTTAAAGTTCAGACCAAACACTTTGTGCGAACTGTCAGGTGCTGCACACCTGTCGAAAGCCACCTGACTCACAGTCATAGGGCTTATGTTCACAATGGTAAAAAAAAACAAAACTGAATTTGCTAAGATTCCTCCTGTAGGGAGATTATTTTACATATAAATATTTGATACGAAGGCAAAAGTGCTCAGTGGAGAGAGAGTGTGAGAGCATTGGAGAGGAAATTTGAATGCAATACTGGTGCAGTCATCTCTGCTCTCTTATTAACTGAGTATTATTGGACAGCAAACTAAAACACAGGTCCTCCGCTGAGCTGAGGAAGGCAGAGAGGAATGAAAAACACCCCAAACCTTTAGACAAGTCCTTGTTTGCTCTGTTCTCTTTGAAACTCCATCAATTTATTTCTGCAGAGACGGACCTAAATCTGTGATGTTCAATGCATTTTTCTTTTTTCTTCGATTTCCCGTGTTTCCCAGAATGCCTTGCAACAACTGCCAGATAAAGGGTGTGAACTTGTTGCATCCAGGGTCATATGAACAGGTGTAGAGAATGCTAACAGCATGAAGTTTTACAGGGGGGTAGAATGAAAATTAGAGTCATAGTTCCCTCATAATACACACAAAATACACTATATATACAGATAATTAATTAAATTCAGAAGGTAATAGGGTAAAATTATATTTTATTTATTATTTTTTTAATTTGTGTCTGTTAAACAGCAGCAATAATGCTGCCTTCAAATGGAACTTGTTAACTTGACATTACAATACAGGAAGTCATGTACACAACATCACGAACCTGGAGCTTTCAGGAAACTACCAGTTCACAATGCTGTGAACAAAACTATCAGTGTTAAAAATACTTAAGTAACAGTTCATAGTATTCTTCTCAAAAACTATTCAAGTGTATTAGTTACTTTCAGTGGCAAGGTAGCTCAGCTGGTAGAGCACGCACCCCATGTACCGAGGCTGTGAGTCCTTTGCAGCGGCTGTGGGTTTGACTCCTGCATACGGCCCTTTGCTGCATGTCACCCTCTCTCTCTATACCCATTTCCTGTCTTCACTTCAGCTGTCCTATCTGAAGAAAAGGCATAAAAAGCCCTAAAAAAAAGAGTATTATTATTATTATTTTTTTTACTGTTAATGCATTATCAATAGCAGACATTCAATCAAAAGTGGTTTCTCTTTCCTTAAATCTTCAATCTAAATTACGGCGAAATCCTGTGATTGCTGCATTTCTTTTGTTGTTGTTGTTTTTTTAAAAGCAATATGGCACTGGCGTCATTGGCCATTTGGCCTTATGGGCTCAAAAAATGCAGATGAAAGGTTTGGATATTAATTCAGATTGTGGGCCGACTCAGAAAGTAGTGAAGTTGATTACATAGTGTAATGCAGACTTAACGCTTTGGTAGGGTGTTTATTTTCAGTGTCATTGGGCAAATGTTCTATAATAACCTTTAAACACAATGTAATTCAAGAGTGAGACCCCTGCATAAAAAAACAAAACAAATGGCAGCCACTCCCCATGAAAGTAAAAGTAACTTCAAAGAAACATAAGGCTAGTGCACTCTGCGTGTCATAAAACATTGTAGTGAACATGATAGATAGAAAGAGGAACCACATTTTCTTGTCCTCCTGAACTCCCTGGGTCTTCCTAATATTTTGCACTTTCATAATGTAAATGCACAAAGCCAAACACTGCACATGTAACTGAAACCTATGCTCAGGGCCTAAACCTGAAACTCCAAGGTTAAGTGGCAGCAAGAGCACATTGCAGGGTCTCACTCCGATCCACTGTGTTATTAATTCTCAAGCATCTCACTGTGATAAACACATTCAGCGAGGGAAAACTCTCAGTGTGTTTGCCCTTTTGCCTCTAACTGCCAAAACAACACACTTCACTTCCACCAGCAAAATTCTGCTCAGTGGCAGCCTGAGAGCACTGAAGACTTGAAGTGCAACCCTGAGTTGCAAAAACCCAAAAAACATCTCCATCATACATCAAAACATATATATATATATATATATATATATATTAGAATTTGAGCAAAACATGTTGAGCATGAAGCCCTCTGAGGAGTGATTGTTATCACTGCTGCCATCGAGCCGTCAGTCTCTCCTTCAAGTTTTAATCCTCACCCTCATCACGGTTTCCTGCCCCAGTATCCCTCCTCCATGCAGTCCCCTGGTGGTGTGTTGTGTGACAGCTGCTGCCCTCTTTGGCGGTGGTGAAATGAATAGATTATGAGCAGTAATTAGGTATACAGCAGAATCAATGTGCTCTGGGGCAAGGCCTGGGGGTGGGGGTTGGAGGTAGGGGGTACAGAGTGGAGGGGTGTGTGTGAGAGGGAGAGGCAGAGAGGGAGAGGAGCAGCAGGGGAGTCAGGAAGAAGCCATGGGGGGGTAGGGAGAGGTGGGGTGGGGTTTACAAACCAAAATAGAGAATCATGGCGTGACTAAGGTTTACTGTTTGCTGCAGGCTTGTAAAAAGATCATTCTGGTTTATAGCATTGTGGGTCTTATTTTCATAGTTTTGGCCGCTTGCTGATCTTGGTATATGGTAAAAAAGCTGAACCAAGCTAAGCCCAGTGGATAATATGATCACACAGGTTACAATAAAACCTCCAGATTAATTAAAGTTATCAGGAGAAACAACGGTGAATAGCAAAATTATTATCCAAACTGGTAAACATCCATGGGAAACTCCTGATGGCCAACAGGCAAGGCGAAGGTCAAGTGACTGAAAGAGAAAGCTCTTTTGTTTTTGTGTTTTTGGAGGGATATTTCTGTCATTTTATTTCCCTAATTTACTGGTCAGCCTCTGAAGAACAAGCAGGAGTCACTGCTCAGGGACAGACTTGAAGTCAGCAGCAGTACACACCCACTGTGCAGAAGAACAAGTGGGAGGAAAACAAATCTGCGTGAATATACCAGCCATCGCTGATCAGTCGTTACTGGGCTGATGGTGGATGGCTGCAAAACTTTAACATATTTTTAACATATTTCCCTACTAGCTTGTCTGCTTGCAGTGTAAGAAGGTAAATAGTATAGACACATATAACAATCATGCCTTGAAAATTAGTAAAACTTTCTATCTACAGTACAGGGAAAAACAAAGTAAAGCTGTTAATCATCCTGCTTTGCTTATTTATTCTTTCAGCTTTGTATAGTTTATTTGAATCATGCCAAAATTTTAAATTTGAAAAATGTGAAAGAAACAAGTCTTGTTGTAAGTAATGCATTATTAAGATTGAGAATAATCAAAGGGAATTTCCAGGTTTAACAGATTTTGAAAACAAAAATCACAGTGGGATATCAATGCCACAAACATTATTTTAAGAGATCAGTTCTCACTGGAGCAGCAACAAACCTACAAACAGTGTGGCCTAATATGTAAATATCTCGCACAGCCAATAGTGGTAATTAGCATTACAGCAGTAGTGCTAGCTGGGCTACACCTGTTGGTCATGTGACACGCTCTGTCGTGTATTTTAATCAAGATTTTGAGTTTGCTCAGTTTTACCTCCAAATAAAGTGACAAGTGTGCAGGATTTAGTGGCATCTATTGGTGAGCTTGCAGACCTCGTTGCATCCTCCCTTTCCATGCATGTAGCAGAACCTACAGTGACCATGAAACCTGCAAAAACATGAAAGGCTGAGCCAGTGTTTGGTTTGTCTGTCCTGGGCTACTGTAGAAACATGGTGGTTCAAAATGACAGCCTCTGTGCATGAGAACCCTCGCTCTCTGTAGATATAAAGGGCTCATAAGGTAACAAAGACACAAAGATTCCTCCAAATATTCAATGACTGCTATAATCTGCCATAAACAAAAATGCCTGTAAATCGGTAAAAAAAACACCGGACCTTTAATAATGTGACTTAACTGTTTGTTTGTTCACTGATTATCCGACAGGTTGTAATTTTTGTCTCACAGGACTTCATTGTGGCAATGCTGCAGTGTTTTACAGTGTTATCATACAGTAACAAACAAAAATGATGACCGAAAATAAGAAAAAGTTTTTGAAAAGTGCTTTAAAGCAAAATGTGATTAGATTTCCTAATATAGAGTATAGAAATCTGAGGTTGTAATATAAAAAAATCTTTCCTGCGCTGGTTTTATTTGATGTGTGTCTTTTGTGGGAGGAGGACAGTGGACATCATTAATGAAATAAAAACTCTGAAGCAGGGGAAGATGTTTTTAAAGGAACAACAAATGAAAAGGATGATGATGAGGGTGGGGAGGGGGGGTGTGTTGGGTAAAGGAGGAGGCTAGGAGGGGAGAGAGAGAGAGAGAGAGAGAGAGAGAGAGAGAGAGAGAGAGAGAGAGAGAGGTAGTGGTGGTGGTGGTGGTGTAGGGTGGTGTTATACCCATCCCCAGCCCCGGATATGCCCTCCAGTAATGCATCTTACTCCTTTTTTAGTGGCAGAGTGCTGGATGACCTGCCTGTGATCTCCTCCATAATTAACATATGCTTGTTAGTCAAGGTTGGTTGGAGGCTCTGCGACCCACACACACACACACACACACACACACACACACACGACACACACAAAATGAAGATCTGCTTCTCACACTGGTACTTAGAGAGGAATGAGGCAGACACTGTGAGTTATATAATATTAAGCAAAAGAAGTCAACCACACAGGCTCGGTTTTCCATGAGAATCACTGTGTGTCTGTCACTTTGAGCACATTACCATTCGTGTTAATTTCCACAATCTCTTTCATTTAGTTCAAATAACACTTATCAGCGTCGATGCCTTGGTTAGATCTGATCAAATTTGCTCAGAAAATGACTCCAGACCACTTTAATAGGGTCATGAATATGAAGTGCTGAATGCGCCCGTGTCGTATTTGTCCAATCTCTCCCAACCTCATTTGGACATAATGAAGACACGGTCCCACTTCTGATTATTCCCTCCATTTCCCAGGGCTCTTGACCTCTCCGTGAAAAGATAAATAGAATCTCCTTAACCTATCAGGATAATAGATGAGAATCAGCGAGCTAAGTTATGCCAATTTACTCTCTTGCAGACAATCCAAAAATGTGACGAGGTGTTTGATCACGATAACTACATTATCAAGAGGCTTTTCTTTCAAACCTCAGCTGACTTCAGATAATACACCTTTGTTATGATGAAAGCGCAGATAAAGAAAGCAGTGTTGTCATGCACTCTTAGAAATAAAGGTTCTAAAAGGGCTCTTGGCAGATGCCCCTTGCTGGGTTCTAGACAAAACCGCTGGAATATAAAAGGGTTCTTGGTAGAACTCCCTGGGTTGGTGCTAGATAAAACCCTTGGAATATAAAAAGGTTCTTGCCAGAAACCCCCAGAAGGGTTTTAGATAAAACCCTTAGAGTATAAAAGGGCTCTTGGTAGAACTCCCCGTGTGGGTTTTAGGTGAAACCCTTGAAATATGAAAAGGTTCTCGGCAGAGAACTGCTTAAGTTCTTCTTAGTACCCTTAGAAGGTGGACAGGTTCTGGATAGAAACCCCAGAGGGGATTCTGGGTGGGGTATCCTGTATGGTTCTAGTTAACAACTTTATTTCTGAGATTGTGAGTCAAAATAAGGAGAAAATAAGGAAACAATATAAAGAGAAAACAAATGAAAAGTGTGAACGTTCATGTGTGGTGCTGCAGCCACAAGCACATCTGTACTGCATGCATGTTTATATGTGTGTGTTTGTGTGTGTTTGTGTGTGTGTGTGTGTGTGTGTGTGTATGAGAGGGGGGTGCATGCTGTCTGGATATGTAGAGGTGTCTAGTGAGAGTGTGTCTCACTGTGTGTGTGTGTGTGTGTTTGCTCTCACAGCATCTCAATGACATCAAAGCGCTGTGCAAACTGAGCCCCTGGCAGCTCTTTAGAATCCCATCTCCCCTCTCTGTTTAAAGCGGGCAAGAGAGAAAAGACCCGAACTAATAAAAGAGGTGTTATTCAAAAGAGGAATAGACTGCTCAAATGTGTGTCATGTTTGTGTGTGCGCGTGTGTCTGATATCCGGAGAGAGGAGGAAGAAGCATAAGGAAGAAAGAGAGGAAAATGGGTGAAAGATAATAGAGAAAGATGGTGAGAGTGGAGGTGATAGAGAGGAAAAAAAGAGGGCATAGGGAGCAAAGCAGGAAAAAAAAAGGAAGGAAGTGAGTGTTTCCCCAAAGCCTAGCTCTTTTCACAGAGCTCTTCATCGCTCATTTCTCCTTGTGATGCTGACACAAAAGGTGAAGCGATTGTTTGTATAATCAAACAAAGCACAGGCCAGAAATCTCACATTTTATCTGCTTTGTTCCGTGCCAAAGGTGGTTCTGAGTGCTCTCAGTGACGGTTTTATGCTTAAACAGAGCAGGAAAGAATAGAAGAAAGGCCGACTGATACTGGATTTTCAGGGCTGATTCCGACATGCATATTAGGGAGTAAAGAAATTCCAATGTCAATATATCAACCTCTTCTTTATTCGTATAAAGTATAGGGCTGCCCCGTAATAGTCTTTGTCTACCAAGTCTACCAATGTTGAGGCTGAGCCTTGCCATTAGAGCCGTGACTGTTCAAAACATGGACATCTTCTCTTGTAACACTGAAGTCACCGGCGGACTGCTGCCAACTGTGCTGCAGCTGCCATTAGCTAGTTAGCTAGTAAGCTCAGATAGTGATTCTATTAGACTGGGTCACAGGCTCAGAGACCACCAGAAGCCAGTTTGACGACTAGGAATACAGTATCATGGTGATTTACAGTGCCTCGGGCCAGGACTCAGACTCCGGGGACGAAGAAGACATGGCAGGTTCAAGCAGGGACAGTAGGCATGAAGTGGTTGAGGCGCGAGTTTGTAGTGAGTTAATTTGTAAGTATACGTCTCCCATCATGTTGATAAGTCCATGAGTATTTGTTTTCATGAAGTTGGATGTTTTTTTGATCCCATGTTTTGAACAGTAACACTTGTAATGAGGTTATACTGTGTTGAAATAAATTAACAAAATGTTCAGTCTCAAAAATTTCAAGGCAGCTGGCTTCACTAAATATTGGAGTTTTAGTTCAAACTCAAACTCTTAAGTTTTAAAATAAACTTGGTCTATACATTTTTATTGAAATAATTTACTTTTCCTCTTTAGATAAACTTGAATCTTTAACTTTTGGAACCCCCCAAAAATATGTTCAAAAATTGAACTGTGAGCCTGATTTGTCTTTATTTGGGGGCCTGAAAATCAAATGGAGTTTGCTCAACAATTTTTGAAATATAGCATTTTCCGTTTGTAAAACGTGGAGACTTAAGTTTTTCTAAGAAGAAAAGAAAATGATCTCAACAAAAGATTGCAGGTCAGCAAAACCTTTTTTAAAATTCATTTCAAAACCCTTCAAAACAAAATAAGAGTTTCAGTTTCATTCGAAACTCAAAAATTTAGTATAGACACGTGCATTTTTTTACAGCGTTGTTCCAGTACATACAGAATCATTACCGCTGTTAGTGTTTGCATTTAACAGGCGAGTCCCTGTGTGTCTCCCTAAAATATAATAAATTCAAATAATCAAATTAATATCATAACTGTGAAACGACTAGTTGACTAATGGCATTAACTAACGACTACTGGTTGCCTAGAAAAACTTTAGTTGGAGGCAGCCCTAATAAAATGACATCAGGGCACTAAAACAATAACTGGTCACTTGTATTTTTTAATAATTATAAATGACTATAAATGAAAAAAAACCCCACACAAATAGAACAACTTGAGTTAAAACATAATATATAAAAAATAAATGAAATGCCGCCCATACATAAATAAATAATTGAATAAATAAATGAAAATTGTAGTGTAAAATAATATCAGACAACACATACACTGATAGTTTACCTATATAACAATATAGCTGTGCCTGGACAATATCAGGCTGATAATATCTGTAATATATATCTGTCTGGCTCTAGTTTTCATCATGAATGATCTGGATCTGAGCCAGTCAAACACTAACCTGCATGAAAAAGTCACTCAGTTCAATTTATTTCCATCATTGTCTTTTGTTGTTGTTATTTTCTGGATTAAACGTACAGTATGTAAGTTCTGCCACTTGGGGTCTCTCTCACAGTAAAAAACAAACAAACAAAACACGTAGTTTGATGACGTCTGAATTAGTGTGGAATCATGGGAGTTGTTTTCTACACACAGCTGATGAAAATCTGACATGAAATCATGTTCACGGACGATGCAATACAGAAGTTTTATTCCCATAATGTTTAGTCATGTCAAGTCAAGTTATAGCAACTAGCTAGCAATGGCTAGCAGGGAACGCATTATAGATTAAATAAACTAAAAATTATGCGTTTCTCTGCATTTGACCATTGTTGGGATCATGTAAGTACACAATGAAATATAAAGCATTTTTAGACATTTTAATGTGTAAATGTAAAACCCTGTATATCTGAGGGAAATCAAGTGCACTCGTCCTCCTCTGAGTGCAGTAGCCATTATCACCAGTTATACTTCATTGTTTGTGTCTTCATCATGTGATATTTTCTCTCTTTTCCTTTTAATGGCTGCCAATCCTTTGCATAATCTGACAAGAGTTTCCTGAAAAAATGAGCCTAACATGTTTCAAATGCTGCTTCTTTTTTTTTAACAGCTCTCTGACTTGAGAGGCACTGAGCGAGAAATCGAAAGCATGAGACGGAGGAGGAAGGATTGCAGAGAGGGGAGAAAAGCCCAGTTCAATTGACGTTGTAAAATAAAATACTTTGTAAAAGGGAAATAAATGCTGCAGTGAGTGGAAGATTCATGCGCTCAAATAAACTGGGGCTTTTGAATTTTTAATTGGAGCGGCCCTAATTATGGCCATCAGACAGTACTTCTAAACACACTCACTGCACTTTCTCCCCATTGCTCTTTTCCCCCAGCCTCTCCAGTTTGGCTGTGGACGAGGCCTCAGTCCGGGTGTATTTTTCCATGCCATTAATATTTGATGAAAATGGGCCAGGCTGCATCAGCTGCTCATCGCCACTAAGAACATGGCCTCCATTATGAGCCCTGTGCTTCCTCTCAGCCGTGTACATTAGCAAGATGACAGAACGCAACACAACGCACGGACGGATGGGAGGTGTGAATGCACGTGCGGGTTAAAGTATCGGGCCTGTGCGTGTGAACGTGTGTGCGTGCGTGTGTGAGCGAGTGCTGGCTCGTCAACCATCCCTGTCGATTGATGCTATTAGATGTTGAGAAACAGTTGGGTGTGAGCTATAATTGAGCTGACACTAATAATGAAAGCAGATACTGTCTGGAAGCCCTTGGCAATATGCTAAAGATATTGATGCCCCTAATAATTCAGGGGCTCGACAGAGTGGAGGAGAAATCTTTTTTTTCTCTTTCAGATCTTGCCCAGGAAGCAGGGAAATAAGATTTAAAATGGCTCTAAAACGCAGAGAAGCTCCATCTTTTAAAGCTTTTTCTGGTCTGGTATTCAGTCATTATGAATCACTGACAAACGCACAGGGAAGTTCAGACAGTATGGATTACAGCATGATGGAGCTTGTAGGAAATTGCTTCTTGTTTTATTGAGGTTATATTGCATTGTAGTTAGCTATAAGAACAACATGCTGGTAATATTTGATTTGATGGGGCAGGTAGCAGGGCTGGGACAATAAACTTTTCCCCTGATTCAATGTATATTGCGATTCTACAATTATTGCGATTTGCTAATACGATTTATTATGATTTTTATTTGCTTATTCAACACTGGACTATGGAGGAAAAAGTTGAATCATGCACTTCTACAGACTGTATATATGAGTCATATTCCCAAAAAACAATGCAGCGAGGTGAAATCAGCAGCACAGTCGTTCTATGTTCAGCACGTGAGGTAAAATGTGTGTTTGTGAAGATAAAATGACTATGCTTGTGATGCTAATTTCCCTTAGTGCGTTAATGGTGATTTCCATTATGTGTTAGCATCAAGCTAACTGAAAAATCTAATACAAAATCGGTTCGGTAATTGTATGAAAAAAAGAATCATGATTTTTTTGCTCCCACCCCTAGCAGGTAGCACGCACTGGAGCCAGACAGATATATCAGTTGAGTGATATTATTGGGCAGCATTTTATATATATTTGATATTTTTTCTTAATTCATATATTATAGGTTATCAGGTCACTGTTTCAGTGACCTGATATCATTCTGGACATAATTTTGAACATTTATTGCTAAACTGGAAAATATCCTGCCTCTGTTACATATTTTATTCTTTTTGTATTATTATTATTATATTCATATATTTTATTCTGTATAAAGAATATTGGCCAACATATCGATATTGCAGTATCAGTTATGGCATCCAAAAATCCATTATTGATCAGGCTCTAAAGCAGATAGGTTTCATTTGTTTATTTTTTTTTGAGTTTTATAGGCAACATTTTATGTACACTTGTTCCCTTTTCTTAATTCAAGTTTAATATATGTATATTTTGTTCTATTTGTGCTTTTAAAAAATTATCATAATTAAAAGAGAAAGTTTACTCTTTCAGTGCTCTGATGTTATTTTTTATTAGAATATCGACTGATATATCAATTTTTTAAAATCCCTATATCGGCATCAGCTCTAAAAATCCAGTATCGGTCAGCCTCCACGACACACACACACGCACACACACACACACACACACACACACACGTTTTGTTTCCATGTATCATTCACTGGGGAGTGTAGGAGGCCGATGTTCAGGATTGTAAGTTTGTGTTGAGCCTTCGTCAAGGACCTCCATAATGACCAACTCAACCTTGTGACTCCTGCCTGAGAGCCGGGTCCCTGGGGGTGATATCAGTGTGTGTGTGTGTGGTTGTATGTGGTGTAAGGGGGGTGGGTTAACCCCATAATCTGAAGATAAGGTAAAGGGTCCAGTGGATAAAAGGAACAGAGTAAGAAAAGACAGATTCATAGGTTTGATGTATCTTTCATCTGGCTCTCATATGGATGCATTAATATTCATGTATATCATTGTCAAATCTACAAAAATAATTAACGGAAACATGTGGCTATCTGGTGGCCACACACAGTTTAAATAATCTACACACTATGTACACCCGACTGAAACAAATTTTTACATTTTCCATGTCAGTAGCTCACAAAATCCACAGCTTGCATTTTCCCTCTTACAGCTTTCCTCATTAATCAGCTGAATTATTCACGGGGCCAGAATCAGTCACAGTCATGCACTTTTGGTCAAAACCATAAATGCTGCTAAAACATGAAATGACTGATTGGCAAGTTCCATTTGACGGGGCTAAAAAGGGCAACTTTGAGCTGAAGCTCGGCCGTGATGCCAGATGGAAAGAGACTGGGGTAAGTAGAGTAGAAAGCACCTGTCATCTCCAGCTCTCAGGCTGCTTGATTAACATCAAATTTTAATTTTTCTCTCAGAGTCGTGCTCTGAAAGGTTGTTATGCTCCTGCTGCACAAGCCCTCGTCTCCCTGAGTTTGTAGGTTATAGGGCTAATGCAAACCAGGGAAAGCAATACGATATGACATGTGTGTGCGCGTGTGTAAAACAGAGAAACAGCGAGAGAGGGGATGCAAAAATAAATTCTACATTCAAACTTCACACTATACTTATATATTCTTGATGACTATACATGCTATTTAAATGAATTGTGCTTCTGTGAATACCATATCCATCTGTTACATACTAATAGACCCAACTTCATTAAAATAAATTCCCATCCTGCACTGATTTACTGTCTATTGAGTTAAACTGTATCTCACCATGTAAAAATAAAAATCCTATCTGGGGAAATATAGAACACAATTACTTCAAAGGCTTCCCCCAAAAGCACAACACGAAGCTACACGAACGCAGGACCCCAAACAACTCTAAACGGTCGCGGTCCCAACATGGTGGCTGTAATATTTCTTAATTGGATGATGGAAATCACACGGGCCTTTTGTTTAGCTCCGTGCACCAGCAACACGCCACGCTACTCCTGCCTCTCTCTGACTCGCGCTCCCTATTTCTCATTTGCATATTCATTGAGATATCAATTATTTATTCCTCACCACAATGACTTGCTGCATTACTATGTGCCGCCATACAGTATAACATACCAGTGTATGCATTTTACTGAATAATACATAGAACACGTGGAATAAATCAATACGTAATAATATCAAATAACAACACCAGGATATTATAAAAAATACAGACATATACAGAAATATAAAATATATATATATAAAGAAAGAAAGACACATTTATTTGCATGCGTTATTTAGGTTTTGTTCTTTTTGAATATTATAATTTACTTCATATTTATGTTGATCAACAAAAATACCAAATTTTTTAGTAATTTAAAAGTACAAAATATATGGCTGTTTCCCCCCTTTGACTCTTAAACCAAAATATAAAATATAAGGGATGTTAATGAATAAACATTAATCGAATAATCGCTGTGTAACTTATTAAATATGTATTAATCGATAATTAATCGATAGTCTAGAGATGGCAGTAATTGCACCTAATTTGACATGGTTTTGTCTGATGGAGGCATTTGTTGAAGGAAACAAGAAGAAAATGAAAATGTGGGAAATTAAATGAGAAAAAAATATGAGTTTTGTATCTTATTAATTAGTGATGATTAATCAATTAATTGGTTGTTAGTAGTTTCAGCCATCGGTGAAGGAAACTGCACAAAATTTGCACGCCTATTAAAATATATTTATATTAATTGTTCATTGAAATGTAGTACCTGCCTACATTAAAGACATTTGTTTAAAATAAGTTTAACAAAGATGGAAAATGTAAATGTAAGAAATGTAAACATTAATATGAAATTTTACAGATGATTTTTTTCCGATCACCTTTACCAGATGTAAAAAACTCACATACATGCAACCCCACACACACACACGCACGCACACACACACACACGCACACACACACGCACACGCACACACACATTTTTACAGCTGAATTGCTCTCCCCTCGCATGTAATATATGCATGTTTATATTAGGAGGCATTAGAGCGCATGCAAAGGTAAGGATAGGACACAATATTTGAAAACCTCCCATACAATAACCCCATTACCCCCCTGAGACACATTCACATTTACACGCTGTTGCCCCTGTGAGCCGTTTCCTCCTCTCGTAGTATTATTATCATTATTATTATTATTATTGTAAGGAAACAATGAGATGAATAATCAAAATATAATTTCAGCAGCGTGGAGCAACGCTCACCACTAACAGCTGCACCTCAACCAACTATGACCTGAGGAAAAAAAAAAAAAAAATCATGGCCTCACCAGCCAATACTCTTTCTCCTTCAAGCCAGCTCAAGCACACACACATAGTCTCTCACGAATACACACATACACATACACATACACATACACACACACACACACACACACACACACACACACACACTGCAACACACAGCATCGCCCGTTGTCGTAGCACAGAATAGATGACCGCACTTACTTTAAATGTCCCGTGAAGGAAAAGTTTTCAGATTTTTTTTCTCTTTCTCCTCCGCCTCCCTCAGACCTGCTCCGCTCTTAGTGCCTCAGTGAAGAGGAGAGAGTGTAACCGCCATAGGCGCCAAGCTGTTAGCCTCTCTTATCTGATATCTATAGCTTAAAAAAGCAAGGTGCCTCCCTATCTTTTTATACATTTTCTCCCTGTATGGTCTTCTGCACCTTGCACGGATGCAGACTGTGCTCTCTGCATCTGGTTGCACAAGCACAATCAATATGGAAGGGGAGAGCTATTTTATGATTGG
>JAJHUR010129828.1:685-25507 GCA_027495735.1 Lutjanus campechanus | reverse complement strand
TCCCCCCAGAAAAAAAAAAAAAAAATAAAAAAAAAAAAAAAAAAAAAAAAAAAAAAAAAAAAAAAAAAAAAAAAAAAAAAAAAAAAAAAAAAAAACAATTAAAAAAAATATACCAACATTTGTTTTCACTAATTAACCCGGTGCTGTTTATTAACAAAGAGCAGAGGTGACTGATGGACAGACAGACCTGATTCTATGTAACAATCTACAGACAGATGACAGAAAGGTGCAGGGACATTCACTGCTGTTTCTACATGCCTCTGATACTTTATGTAACGTAAGAACGTAAGAATGTAAGAATAAACGTCTCTGTCAATTCATTTTGAGTCAAAAACTCATCACATTAGTTTACAGCTGAAATGATCATGCTGATACCTGATACCAGGCTGTGCAAAAGCCTTAAAAGTGCAAGAATAAATGTAGTGAAGCAGCTTTTTTCTTAAAAAAAAAAGTCTCCCCTGAAAGTCACTGTATAATTCAAACCCTGATGCATTGTATTTCATTCTTATTTCCTATAGTGTGTGTACTGTAAATTCTCGTGCATGCATTTTCAAGTTAAGTTACCTTGTTACACTGTATATTGACCCAAATTAAAAACATTTGCCTTAAAGCATTTTAGATATGAGAGCATTGTGGTTTGGAAAAGGAAAAGCTTGCCCCAAAATGATCTTTAATGGGACTGAAAAAAGGAGGATATATGTTTTGTAGATATGCACATGAACTACTAAAATGTAAATGGTCAAAGGTTTCACTGAGGAACAGCTTTCACTGTGAGTAAAACAGAATTTATGTGAATCCACAACACTTTGAACTTAAATCTAAAGCATTTTAACAGGAGGTTTAACAGGAGTTTTTTTTCTTCCTGTTCATCTTCTTTGTGGCTTTTTTTATTAGATCACTTCCCTGCAGAGTTCCTGACAAACCATAAAAGTTTTAATTTTATATTTCTATTTTTTTTTTCTGCACCAAGCCAATGTGTAAAGATTTCACTCAAATCAGATTCTATTTACATTCAGAGAGAGTCTCAGAGGAATTTACCCGGTGCAGTTAATCTACACTGATGGTCTAACAGGGATTGTCTACACAGTGTCTCCGCAGCCAAATCATACAGTATGAAACTGCATCAAATGAACAGATGGCAGTGACACGAATTAAAAGCACAGAACAATAGTAGAATATAAACCAGAAATGACACCCAAAGTGGCTGTTGATTTATAGCCGTAGCGAGTTTGGTACTGGGCTTCCATGTATATTAGTGCTACAAATCTGGGTCCATTTAGCAGGGAGATGCTCATACATACATCACCGACTCCTGCTCCAAGCCAAGGTCAGTCCTTATTGCATCAATCTTTTCAACAGAGGCTACTCCACACAGCAGCAGTTTTGTAACTGTCGCAGCTGTAATGGAATCTTTTTTCTCGCGCTTCATCTTTCTCTTATCACATGAAATATATATTCAACTTCTCTTCTTTCCCTCATTCTCCAGATTCTTTTTATTTTATCTGTAAAACATTCCCCGGGACCTCATTCCTTTTCTGGGGGACACACTCCGAGTAGCACAGATTTTAACCCCTTCAGGTCTCCGTCGCAGCGGGTCACTTCTGAACACACAGATATAACAATATGAAACATTTAAAACGCATTATGTAAAAAGAGATTTGTCTCATTTATGACATTTATTCAAATCTCATCGGATTTTATTTTAAAGTACAAGAATAAGATTGTACTTTCTATTATTTTAAACAAACACTAGAAATAATATGTTCTTCTTTATTAGACAGTATTAGACCCTTTATTAGACCCATATTAGACTTTATTAGAGGCACAATACAACAGAACTGTAAACTGTAAACTAAAGTGTATTGTGTCCCACAGTTAGACCCTTATTGGACTTTATTAAAGGGTAATTAGGGACACATTACAACACAACTGTACTGTAAACAAAAGTTCATTATTTCCTACTGTTAACAGACTTTAATAGAGGGTAATTCACTTTAGTTTACAGTACAGTTTTGTTGTAATCACCCTCTTATAAAGTCTAATAAAGGTCTATTAAAGGGTCAAATACTGTCTAATAGAATAAATATTATTTCTAATTTGACACAAAGCTTGTTAGATCTTATTATTGTACTGTAAAACAAAGTGCAACCTAAAATCCTTCCACTTCTCTGATATTAATGTATATATAGGTACATATGTACATATGTGTGTATTATGCTCAACATAATTTCCCAAAGGTTTCAGACATAAAAGCATCTGTGCTCCACTCAAAGTAGAAACAGGATGTTTCTTTAAATAGGTTCCTCTTAAAACATGAAATGTCACTTTTCCTGAATTTTATCTTAAATGTCATATAAAAAATCTCCTCGGTGTTTTGTGTATGTAGGATTTGGCCAAAACACCCGAGAAGAGTCTGAGTTGCTGAATTGTGACGTGCCACTTTTAGACATTCATGCTGAGTCAGTTTCTGTTGTCCTGATTACTCATGCCACAGCCTCACGTAGTACTTTAATAAATGAAGAAATAATAAAATCAATCATTTTAAATAGCGCTGGACCATTTACAGGGAAGGGAGGGGGAAAAAAAAAAAGAGTAGACTTTTAATTGATGAACTTGACCTGCTTTTCCCTGATAACAAATTTCATTTGTTCTATAAAAATTATGCTCAAGTGACATTATTTGACGGGATCTTTATCACCTGCAGAGTAAATAAGAGTAATTTATGCTGTTTAATTCTGAGCATGGATTATAAATCATAGCTCTATCATACATTACGGAGCTTGCATTGATGAGGGAAGTGAGAGCGGGGCCAGCTGATTGGGTTGTTAAGGTAGCGGTACAAAGCAACAGTAACAGCAGAGACTGGTTCTCCCAGCATGGGTCTTTACAGCCGGGCAGATTGATGCAGATGATAAATGATGATAAACACCTAGCACAGCCAAGTGGTGAAAGATAGACTTTTAAATAAATTATAAAGTATGCGTCATTAAAAATCAGACAACAGCTTGATGCAGAAACAGATTACAGGTGTGTAGATTGTCTTCCTCGCAAATAATGTGGTTCAAGTTAATAATCATCACTGTAAATCCAGTTGTGTGTTCATGCTACATTGCTTTCGGAGTAATAACAACGTGATCAAATGATACAATAAAGTGCAATGCATAATAATAATAAAAAAAGATATATTGTGATATGACAAAATGTAATGTAAATTAATACAGACATAATTTCATCTGCGAAGGCTGATTACAGGCGTCGCTCCGCTGCAGGTGCAGCCTTGCAGCGCACTGAAGCAGTCATACAGTAAGCTGCCGTCTCCTGGCTGAGAAGACCCTCAGATCCTCTGTCAAAGAGATGGCTTCTGACAAATATCAGTCTGCAGTGATGAAGACATGACAGCTGTCAATCATCTCTTAATAACAGGGAAGCAGAGCAGCTCACTCGACAGGAGTTTGACCTGCGAGGCCACATACAGTAGACACACACACACACTTTGATTTATCTATCTATCAGCTTTTATTAGCAAATATAAAATAGCAGGGGGTGAAACATGAGCTATATTTAAAACAGCAGTGGAGCAGTTAACACGGTCAAATATATAAGATATAATCTTACTCACTGAGCACAAAAACAAGCTGCAGAATATACTGAAAGAAATATAGTTTGACATTTTGGAAAGTATACTTATTCCCCTTCTTGCCAAGAGTTAGATGAGAAGATTGATACCAAACATGTGTGGACAGCAATTATGAAGCCACAGCCAGCGGAGAGTTAGCTTAGCTTAGCATAAAGGGTAGAAGCAGGGGGAAACAGCTAGCTTAGCACTAAATTCTTGAAACAAAGGGGGTAAAAACAACACATCAGCAAATATGAACATGGTCAGATATATAAGATGTAATCTTACTCACTAAGCATAAAAACAATCTGTAGAATATATGCTCAAAGAAATAGTTTGACATTTTGGCAAAAGGGCTTTGTGCACAGTAGTTAGCTTAGCTTAGCATAACAACTGGAAGCAGGTGGAAACAGATCCGTCTCTTATCTGTATAAAAGAAATTGTGTAAAAACTACATATTGTGGTTTTGCTGCTTGTAAATGTGATTTAATTCAAATTAAAGACAAAAATCCATTTCATGTTTAATTGCTCATTATGTAAGGATATAAGGGTTTCACTTTTTTAATTAAGTGTCTGATGAGTTTGTCTGGTGACAATGATGATCCATCTTATTATACATCGAAGTATGTATATATATATATAAATACAAAAATCCTTTATTCATTCATGGATAAACCAACACGTTTTGACTCATGGCGTCTTCAGGGTATAAGGTGCTATGAAGGCAAGTGTTTAATTTAAAACTGGGCATGCGACCAGGTCAGGGTGTTAATTCTGCCACTTTAAGAGACCACATGCAAAACATTACACTAAAAAACACACACTCAACCTCACACATATATGCTGGCAGAAAAGGAGACAAAGTCAATATTCAATCACAAATTGTTGGAGTATATATATATATTTTTATCTTTATTCGGCTACCTGTCTTGGGAGTACCTGATTTTTTAAAATTCAACATCATTGTTCTTGAACCATGGCAACACTCCCCATTTTTTCATCTTCAGTAGAAAACTTCAGTTGTGTTACTTTTTTTTCTAACAGTGTTTTTGTAGAACTTGCAGCAGGACGTCGGGTCTTAATGTTACAGGTAAGAAGTTTTGTTCTGGACCATGTGGGCACTTGTATCATGTGCACGAAATAAAAAAAACAATATAACTAACTAATACAACAATCACATGGGACGCATTCACGAATAGGCACAATTCTAATGTATCAATTGGTTTCGAGAAAATACTCAAAATAATCCTGAATCAATGTTTTGACATTTTATTTATTTTAAGTTGGAGCTGAAACGTAATGTGATTAAACAACTTGGTGTAAATTATCAGACTAAGATGAGAATCAAACATCTCCTCAGCCTGACGAGAGAGATGTGCTGTCATCACTGGAGCACGTACAATATTTACTTAAATGTCACTTTAAGCCACTGATTATGTGCAATATTTTAACACCAACCTCACATGTCATTTAACACCATAAACATCTGTCACACCTTATTTTGTACATTTGCTGCTGAATGTTTTTGCTCCCTTGTTAGTTGTATTTTATTGTTAATTGTATTTTATACTTTATTTTGATTCTGTACTTTTCATCTCCAATATTTCTATATTTCTTTCTGCTGACACTTACAATAAATTTCTTAAAAGGACAGTTCACCCCAAAATCAAAAATACATATTTTCGCCCTGGTCTGTAGTGTTATTTATCCATCTAGATTGTTTTGGTGTGAGTTGCAGAGTTTTGGAGATGTCTGCCTTCTCTCCGGTATAATGTGACTAAATGTCAGTCAGCTTGTGCTACACATCATAGTGTCTCTTTAATGCACAGCCCCTGTTATGAGCAGTTTCTTTTAGGAACTGCATCTACTACGTTTGGGATGAACTGTCCCTTTAAATCTTAAAACGCTGAAATTCATCCCGCAGCTCTGAAAACTATACCAAACAAAAGTGCACCTCCCAAAGTCCTTCTCCAGCTGACTTCTAAAGTGTTACACCATAAACTTCACCATCTGCAATCAGTTAATGTGATGCAGTGAAATCCTGGTCTCGAGCCTGGATGCTGTACAAGCGCAGAGCGTCATGTATTCAGATGAAAAAGGATTAATAATGCTCTTCCTCCTCTCGTCTCATCCTGCAGAGCTTTATGAGTTCCTTCGATCCCTGCTTTCAGAAGCCATTAGCGCTCTTCCTCTTGAGAGATAGAAGGCGAAGCCCGGAGCCATAGTGAGAGTCCTCTTCCTGCTCTAACTAGAAATGACACAATGTCAATAAGTATACTGATTATTCTGCCCATTTGTTTTGCGCAATGCAGTTAACGAGCTTTATTATACAAAAGACATTGTGAAAACCCAATAACCATTCTTTATCATTTGTTTTGATGAGAGTAATAGAGTGGCTCATGTGGATGGCCCGCTCTGGAGAAACTTCTGTTAGTGGAGAACACAATAGATGACTTCACCCATCTGTAGCTGCTGTAGCAGGTACAGTACGAGGCTGAGCCGAGGAGGAACCCACCACGGTGCGTAGTGGGATAGGGAGATCGGCCTCAGTCCATTTCATCGTCTTGAAGTGTTTGTGTTCCTACATCAGCTGTCCTCCCAATTCACCATTTATCTTCCCTGAACTGTCCTAACCTTTTCAAGCTCTCACTTATGACAGATTTCAGATACACTGGGCCAAGCCTCACTGGAAGCCAGCTACAGTATCATACACACAACTGTCAGTATAAAAAGAGGCCTACACATGGCCTGGCAACACCGGATTGGCCTCCTCCTATACAGCCACATAAATCTCAGCAGCATCGGACAGGTGGGAGGAGGCTCTGGCAGATGTAGCCATGAGGAATGGAGGTAGTGATGCCTCAGACAGGTTCCTCTTCCCCACCTCTGGCCCTGTTACGCTGCACAAAGCGAAAGGGTTGCGGGAACAAAGGTGAGGTTTCTGGAGCTCAGAAAAGTTTGACAGCAGGAATCCCACAAAGTCAGTACGACCTGTCAAAAGTTTGGTCACACAAATAAAATTAAAACAAAAATTATAATAATAAATGAAGGTTACGAACACTGGTGGGAAATCTTTTTGCTTAGAGCAAGAAATAAACTAAATAAAATGTTGAATATAAACTTTTTATTAAAAACAGCAGAAATCAAGTGAACATCTTCAAATGTTGTGGAAAATTTACATAAATTATTTTGCATTAATTAAACAAGAATACATGAACATCTAACTTTTTTCAACAGTGACCAACAGCAGCCTTGAAACAAAAAAAATCATAAAGTAAACATGATTATTCCAGGGCATCACACTTTAAGAAAAACATACATATTTAGCATTTTTCAAGAACACAACTAACTTTTTTCAGAAAAACGACCTGAAGCAGCTTCAAGGCTAAAAAAAAATCATAAATCTTCATCTTTGCATCTTTGAATGATGATATTAACATTAATTATATCAACATGTCAATAAAATCAACTGCAATATGTTTGCTCCAGAATGAATGAGAAAGAATGAAAGCTCTCTCCCTCAGCACACGATTCTGTGACGTCATGTCATCCATAACACTTCAATTAAATATATTAACATTTATAACATCAAGATGACAATAAAATCAACAAAAATGCTGGATTCTCATTTATAAACATCACTTTCCTAACATTGAGTCGTAAATATAAGAGATTTAATCTTGATGCAGGGTCTATTTAATCTCTTAAAATAAGTAAATGTTTTGCCGTTTATTTTCATAGTCCAATAACGTAGCCTGCTGAAAATGCTGAACCAATAACATCATATTTAATATTTCCCTTTATTATTATTTTTGCACTAAATAAACATATGTTTGTGGTTGTTGTCTTCGGCTGAGTTTGAGAAGTAGGCGAAGATTCTTGGGTCTCATCTTTGTGTTACAACAAGCTCAAGGAAAAAATAGAAACATGAGATCTCTTCTTGGATTTGTGCTTTCCTGTGGGGATAGCTGAGAACGTCATTTCTAACCGAGAGCCTTAAATGAGCAGTTCTGAAGCGTACTTGATTGACCGAACCTTACAGCTTGTCATCTAATCAGCGAGCTAACCAAGTCTGTGCTGTACTTACCTTGCCATTCACTCTCTGTTGTTGTTGGAAGGCTGATGGACCAATTCACTCCTCTTCCTTCACAGCTACAGTAACAACGCCAAGGCACACATTCAGTCTGAGAGATCGGGATGACTCACTGGGCTCAATGAATGTGTGCTGCCATTTTTTATTTTTTTAAGTTTGTGAATACTCAATAATAATCCCCAGTAAAATAAATAAATAAGAAAACAGTGAAAATGTTCCAAAGACCGCCAAGATCTTAATGTGCGTGGTCGTGAAATGTGGTGCAGCTCCGTGTCACTTACATTTGGATTTCACAACATGGCAACTTGTCATGCCACACAGCTCCGGTCACATGCGTGGTCTCCTCCTGTGGGCAAACAGTGAGTGTAATGTGGGTTAGTTACAACCGACTCTGGCTTGTTTACTTATCTCTCTATGAGTGATATGACAGGCTGACTGACGATGAGCCACTGGATTCTGTTGGGCCTCCTTTACTGTTCGGCAACTATCTGACAACCTTGATTAACATTATTACAACCAGCTATAGGCTTTATGTAAAGTGTGACAAAGGCACGGAGATATTTGGCATGTTTACTTCACTGCATGTTTACACACGATGTCAAGATGTGATAAGATACAGTAAAAGAGACTGAAACACGCGCGTGCATCAGTAGTTTTTGTAAATCCCGACATTATTGACAGATTGTTTTAGAAAAAGAACAAATCTTACTTTGATGACAGAAGTGTAACTTCACTTTATTGTATTTTCATTTGTATCAGCTGCAGTGACCTACTTTGCTCACTGCATCAAATTTCCATTATGTATTGTTTGTACTTGACTGAGCTAAAGGACTGCACACAATTATTATGGTGGTGAGATGGCCTAATTATTATATTTTATAACAATCAAGCCCCCCCACCCAAGAGTATTAGCGTTTGATATGTAGGCCTATTTATGGCAAATATAGCAAAATAGTCAAAATACAGCCACTATCTGTCAGTGCAGATGGACTGCACGATATTTGCTTCCCAGAGTGAAAGAAAAATGTATAATTCTTGGAAGAGAAAAAGTTAATAGACCCTCCTCTGCTCTCCCAAGAATTATAGACTGCCCTCCTTTGACCAAATATTAGAAATACATACCCCCTCCCTTTTTCTAACCCTTCACCCTGAACTATATTTTAATCCATAAATTTAATTCATAAAACACAAAAGTTTGTTGATTGAGCTAATTGGACAAGTTTATGCATCATACAGACATTTTCAGATGTTAACACTGTGCACTTTTTTTTGACATTACAGAAAAAACATTTTACAGAAATTAATTTTTTTTCCTTATCAAGATGTAAACTCAAGAACCACACCATACTGTCTCTAAATCTGGCTTGTATTACACTTTTTTGTGCACTCAGGCAGTTTTCAGTAATCTTTAGAAGGCACATATAATTTTGTGCACAGATAAAGTAATAATAATTGATAATAAACTATATTTCTGGAGCGCCTTTCGAAACCAAGGCACTTCACAAAATAAAATACCTCACAGTACAGATGCAAAGATAGCAAATCATGAGGAAAGACACCCACAAATTTGACAGAAAATTCAGTAAAAACGTAGAACTCAAGATATGATCTTTTAAAAAGCTTTTTAAAGTTTTACACTAAGGTGTACCACAAGGCTCTCTTCTTGGTCCCACTTTATTCTCTCTGTATGTGCATCTGTGAGATCATGCAGCTATTATTATTATTATTATTAGTAGTAGTAGTAGTAGTAGTAGTAGTAGTATTCAAATGTGTCAAATGATAAACACCCGTGGTTCTTATATTAGGTAATCAGTCAATTACACCATAAGAAATACTTAAAAGTATAGAAAAAATGTATTTCAAGTCCATCAAAAGCAGCTAATTAGCAAATAATGTGATGGGTTTGGCTTCAAAAGTGGTGGTAAACTGTGCATGTAAATTTGCTTTTTGATACATGAAATAATATTAATGCAGAAAGCTGCATTAGCTCCACAAAGCACCAGAGGTAGCAGGTTAGCATTAAGGATGTTTGCTCTGAGGCACGGTGGGGCTGGTTGGGGGGAGGTGGGGGCTGTTTTCCGCCATCTCCTTGATGGGTTTGCATTTCAAAAGACCTTGGTCCAATCCATTAGGGGTGTAGGAAAACAAGATGTTCCTCTCCAGTTGGACTAATTAGGTTTTTTTGAGGGAACCTTCCATATCCTTAAATTGCTGTGGGGATCCAGATGTGTAACTAGGCTAATGACTGACTGGCTAACAAAGAAAAATGGGCTTTAATCCTTGAGCAGCATAATAAGTCACCTTCTGTGAGGCAGGAGTGAACAGTCATTGTCCATGTAGCTCTGCTCACCGTGCCAGCCTACAGTACACAGCCAACCTTCATGTACTCTGGGGTCAAAGCATATGCAAGCTCCCCATTAGATACACTCTAAATAGAGTGATTACAAGTCCATTTACATGTGGCAACAGCCTCCGCCACGGAGACAGAGGAGATGAAAAGTGACCATGAGAGGATGGGAGTGGCCCGGGGGGTGAAGGGTGAGAAGGCGCGGCAGTGTTGTGCTGAAGCCGTGTGTCTGCTTTGAGGAGGAGTAGAGCTGACAGAGGCCACCTCAAGAGACTCTTCACTCTCCATCAAAGAGCTGAGAAGAAGAGGCAGGGTCTGTCAGGGGTTCCCAATTCTTACAGAGCACCCACATGCTGCACCTCCCACCCTAAACACCTTTAGTCAGTCTCGCAAAGCTCCTCGCGCTGCCACAAGCCTCCAGACTCATTGGCAATGCATGACCAATCCCCAGCTCAACCACCCAAACATCACCAGAGTTTAGCACTTAGAACATGACAGACACGTCCGGGGGCTTCATTTCCACACGGTCCACAAACACTGGGATCATATGTAAGTCAGCATGCAGTGTGTGATAAAATCTTATTATAGGTAGCATCAGATACAGTTTCACAGCACAATTATCAAACAATATTATTTTATATCTGATAGAAATCCTAAACTATCGAGACAACTAAGATAAGATTTCTCCCCGCAGAAGCAGCCTGAACATATCTGGACAACCAATTTGACTTGTTCCCCCTGCAAATTGAGATTCCTTCACCTGCCCCCCACCCTGCTGAACAAGGGCTATCAGTTTTAATTTTCCAAACTTTCTCTTTTCCGTCAAAATTGGGTGGGTGGAAAAAGGGCGAATATAGAGGCAGGGACCACCATTCCAAGTTTTATCTGGTCTACAAAATGCCGTTATCTTAGCGCGGTGTCAAGAACTCTATCTCTTTTTTTCCAGGTGACAGGCACAGACGAGAGATAAGATTGGAAAAGAATCCCACTCCACTGAGTAAATAAATAATCAATACTCATCTAAATGTAAATGAGAAAGTAGCCCCCTTTGATAGGAGGGTTTTTATCAACCAACCAATTTTCTACAGGCACTCACTGGGCCTCAACCAAATCACCATCATTCAGCTCCCATGTAATGGATAAGAAAGGGGGGTGGGGGGTGGGGGGGTTGGCTACGGTGGGGGGGCTACAGGAGGAGAAAAGAGGAAGGGTCATCTGAGATCAGCCACGTTCAGAGGGCTGCATCAATAGCACAGTCCCACTGAACTGACTACTGTATGCACGAGCTCCGCTTTGGTAAGAGATTGTTAAATACACATTAGGATTTTTTAACAATGATGGTAAAAACAATTCATGATTAAATGCACATTACTGAAAAACCATAAATAAAGTGGAAAAAGTGAGAATCTGCAGTATTTTTTCCAATATTCTTTGATGCTTTTAGTGCAAAATTTCAAAGGGAAAATCTGATAAATGTTAATCTTTGGTGACCTTCCTCTGATGTATTATCAAGGTTAAATAAAAATCAAAGACAGAAGCAGCATGCTCTGAAGAGAGCCCTTCTCTATCACTGAGTAAACTGACAAACCCTGGAGCGACATATTTTAAGTATATTTCATATAATATTCAATGCATAACAATAACAACTGATAAACTGTAAAATAATGACACAATAACTGCAGCAAGTTTGTGTAAAACGAGCAACTTGAATGAATTTTGAGCAGATTATTTCCTGTGAATATTGAGATGAGATTTCCTGATATTTTTAGGAACTTTTTATTCAATTTTCTGTTTCTATGATGTATTTTTAATATTTTCAACACCATCTTTTTTTTTTTTTTTTTTACTACATCAAGTGTGTTCTTCACCCTGAGACTTGCTTATTGTTCTTGTAATGCAGGATGAGGCTGTTCAGCAGAGCGACGGCTCTGTGTTCAGGTCTTCACCGTGTCCCTAAACTATGAGATTTTTAAAAAATGTATATCTTAAATAATAATCTAAACTTTGAAAATATTTTCGTTTACTTTTCTTCACAGAAATGAATGGAATGCTGAGATATTTTTAAAAACATTTTCTTATGTCTTATGAACAAATAGTGAGCATATAAAAAGTATTAGAAATTAGTTTTTTAATCCAAATTCTAAGTATTTGTACACTGTCCTGAAATTGGCCAGGTTGTGCTTGGACATTTATTATGAATGCAATTATATCTGCAGATCAGTTATCAAAAATCCATGTCAGTTGTCCAACCAAACAGGTGCAACAAAACTTCTCTGCTCACAATTAATCTGCCTCTTTGAATCTGAGCCAACTGAACAACAAAGCTGTTTTATCGTCCCAGACTCCTTTGATAAAAACAGTCATTTTACCCGACAGAACATAGGAGCTGCTGGTCCGCTGCTACCTTGTTCACTAAAGACACCAAACTCACACAATAAAACACACAAACTAACTGATCAAGGCAGCGGCAACTCCCGTGTTCTGTGAGATAAAGTTAATGTTTTGCCAAAGGCGTCTGGTGGCTTTGAAGAGAACATAGATGGCCGCATCAGTTCCTCATCCAAAAAGGCTTCTGACAGCAACGTAAAGCGCTGAAAATATTCTAGATACAGTGTACACTTAAACTACATAAACTTTTTAAAAAATATATTTTTTGCATAGTTATGACCATTTATTTTCACTCAGATGTTTGTAGCTGTTTAATGAGTCGCTCGACTTTAACATCATAAATGCGTTTTTACTATTTCAAGCCAAATTTGCAGAGGCTTTCAGTGATAACTTGATTATTTGACCTTTTAACACATCCACTTTTCTATACCTAAATAACTGGTGCAAAATATTTTTAAACCTATGCAATCACATTCACTTCTGTCAAATTAAATTTCCACAGAATTTACCTAAAATAAAAAAATCAGGAAAGACTGTAGAGGATTATTTCTCACGTTAACATTTCTAATACCTCTGCACTTTTCTAACCTTTTTTGATGTCGTATATGCGGGACGAGATTAGCATTTTATTGTCATCAGAATACACTGCTCTGACTTTAAATTGATCCAATAAAAAGCCTCAAATACTATTTTCCTCATCCTCATTGCATTAGGTTTTATTTCATAACTCATAGATGTCAATAATGGAAACCATTATAAAGCAGTATACTCAATAACAGAATTTTCCTGCTTGAAATGCATGCAGTATTGATTTCATGTTTTTCTGGGTCCATAAGGGCAAGTAGCGTGGCGGAGGTTGTTTTACTGTACTCAGTCAGCAATGTAGAAAACAACAACACAGAGCTTCACTCCTAAAAAATAGGGCTTTAAGAAAATAATAAAAAGAACACACACGTTTATTTCCCTTTAATGTATGAAATAAAGGACCATTCAGATGTAGTATCCACATTTTCTTTAAATTTTTGCTTTCATTTTAAGGTAAAAATGACACATTTGCACAGGAATTTCAATGCACAATAACATTCCAGATCTAACATGCAATCATAATTTAAACTGCAAACTGTGTTTAAAATGTGATGCTGTAAATGCAGTGTGTGAGTTATGGGCTACTGGAAAATGCTTATTTTCCAATGATGGTCCGTTGTTTTATAAGGTATAGAATGAGTCTGGGCAGCAGTATTTTTACAACAGCTGTATAGTGTCTGAGGCTGGTACTGAGCGGTGGAAGGCTCCAGGTGAAGCTGTGGTCTGTGGCCAAGCTGCGTTTGATTTTTATTGTGCTGAATTGGAATGACAGAGCAAAGCATTTCACAGAGTGTGTCTTCCATTTCTTCCCTGGGATCCCTCCAAGCTAGCCTCTCGTGTCCCATGGGAAACAGACCCATCCAGCTAATATGCCATAAGCTGACAGCCCTCCTCTGAAATGTGTGTTAAAGAGCCGGGTTTGGAAACATAAAGGCATTCTTCAGAAGCTGACGCAATTCCTTTAGAAAATCACACCTCTCAGTACATGCTCATTGCTCTGCTAATACAGGACTGGGATTTTTAAGCATATCCACATGCACATAATACAACACTGTCCATATGAAATACACTGAGACGGGCAGGATTTCAATTAAATGTATTTTGTCATTTGTATTTTGCTGAGCATATGTCATTTTATCCTCAGATTAAACGCCTTTTAAAGAAAAGAGAAAAGCAAACCTATTAAAAATTGTCCAGTCACAGTCTTTAGGTGAATATAAGAATCACATGACGTACCCTGTCAGGTCCAGGTGCTTGTTATGAACTAACATGTTTCATTTCTGTGACCAGTTGCTTGAGGAAAGAAGCTGCTTTTGCTGGTGTAGATATATAATTAAAAATGATACTGCAGCTAAGGCGAGCTTACTTACTAATATATACAACAGAAGAAAATAGCAATTAGCAAACACATGATCTAGAACTGACAAATACACTAAGAAACCACCAACATGCCCTATACCACAGGATAGTTTGATTGCCAGAATGAAAAAATATGACCGTTGAGGACTATATAGTACTGAGTCAAGACAGTAAAACTGTTTCTCACCTGCTCACTTTAGTTTATACAAACCGGAGCTGAAGAAAAAATAATACCGTCCTGTTGCAGATTGAGAGGAACAAGTTGATTCTTGAAGGAGTTGATAGATCACCGTCCTCTGGCTCTGGTGGATCAAACGTGTCTCAGAGGAGACGGAGCATCGGTGTTCCAGGTCATATAAGTATTTGACACTTGAGACTGCAGAACAGACACGGCTGCAGTGTTTCAGAGCACAGAAAACTGCTCTTTATTTCATTTGGAGACTGGAGATTTTTTAAATCATTCAGATTTGGCTCGGTGGTTAATAACACAATAAACCCAGTACTTTTTGTTTTACACAGAATTTAGGTGAGTGATGTAAGTCACATGACATAAGTCACGTCACGTTAAACGTGGAAAACATCATAGTTTGCATTAAAATAAGTATGTTATGTTTTGTAAGTGATGTAACTTAAATAAGTCAACCATGGCTTCTTTAAAGTCTTGTGTTTGATCCATCTTTATACTGCCCTGTCATGATTACTATGGCCACTAGTGGTCGCTGCATAACAATAAACATAAACAGAGCGCTAAAACACAGAGGTGAGTGAGCATGTTAGCACTTCTGGTTCCCTTGTCTCAAAGTCAAAGGTTTTTGGTTTTTTTTAAAAATGTTTATTTTTTCTTATTTGCCTGAAAAAAGGTTTGTGGTAAACACAAACTTTAGACTTTAAACTTTAGACTTTAAACTTTAGATTTTCACTTTTTGTTCTGCACCATAAAATTCAGCAGTAAATATACCGCTAAAAAAATAGGAAGCTTTTATGTGTCTTTAAAAAAGCGCTTGCTAACAAGTAGCTAAATGAGACTACAGTGGCTGCAGACATTAAACGGTATCGTGCCAAATCGTCATGTAGTGGTGGTGACGATCACGTGATAGTGGTGTAGTTTGTTTACAGACTAACGTCAGCTTTTTACTTCTGGCTGTTTATTTGTGAAGATTATCTTGCTGAACAAAGCACAAGTTAGTTTTGTTCATCCTTCGTTATTTTCTGCACTAATCCAACGGAAAAATCCCATCTGATTTTTCTGGAGGGAACCAGAGTGATGCTAACTTCAAGGTTAGCCTGCAAAAATACATCATCCCTGCAACACTATAAAAGCTGCCTGCACAGAAGACCTGTACAGCAGTTTTTTCTGGTGAGGACGGGGTTAAAACACCCAGAATGCACCACTGAATTCAAAGCCTTTGTCTCCAAAATATACTGATTGGCCACTTCAAATCTTTGACGAAACCATGTGTTTTATTTAAATGCATTTAATGAGCAAGTATTTGTAACCAAATACTTCTGATCTATTTGTGCCCGTCTCTGAAAATACATTTACTATATTTTCTATTAATAACAAATGATATAATGCTTCAGATGAGCTTCTAAATTCAGCACAGGGAGGCAACAAAGTCACAGTGATGCTTTTAGTGGAGAAAAAAATGTCAAGAAAATGGACTTTAAAGCATTATATGCCTCTGACTCACTGATATCTATGCAATTTAGCAAGTACATGAAATTGCCCCAAGTTTTCCAACCTCAGCTGTAATCCGCTCAAGGAGGATTTGCAGACTGTTCCTCCAAACCATTTTAAATCAGACGGAAATGCGAGGGGTGAAAAATAACATTTTAAACGGAAATCTTGACAGGATAGTGCAACGTTAATGTTACACCACAGCTGCTTTTGTTTAAATCCAGCGTGTTCACACCTCTTAAAAAATATTGCATCACTGCTGGTTTATAATCTGTGTGCAATTTCACTCTTTGATGGTCTTAAAGAATAAAAGTGCTGCTTCCTGACTTATTTTCATAAGAATTACAGAATATGAGCATTTATCACGCTACACAGGCCAGGCTGAATTGCAACATTTAGACTCTATCCACACCTGCTGAGACTTCCCGTTGTGCCGTTATTCAATTTACACAAAAATATTAAAGCCAGAACTTTTAAGTACAAGAGGCAATATTGCTGTTTCATGGAGCAATCTTTCACAAGCACATTGTTCAACAACAGAATCACCAGCCGTTTAAAGACCAATACCAGAGACCATAACGCCTTTATAGCTGGTGTTGTCAACTCAATTTTCAAATTCCACCCCACACTCCGGCTCTTCTATTGAAGTGTCATCTGATCTGCTGAATTACTGACAAGGCCACAGTCATCACCGTATCGCTCTGCCTTTCTCTCCAACAACAGCCATCAGCAGCTGCATTACATTCACCTTAAACCAGGGAAATAACAGCTCTGTGGAAGAAAAAAAAAAGCTGCTCAGAGCCGCTGTGCCATCAAACTCCACCAGTACCGGTGTCTTTTATCTGAAGGACTGCATTTCTGCCTATTGCTGGAGCACTGCTCTGTTGCTCGCAGTGTCACAGAGACGAGGTTTGTTTTAGTTATTTAGAAAACAAATCAAGATGGAATCAAGACGGCTGAAATCCTCAATGATCCTGACAGTGACAGCTCACCAATAAAGAGTGCACATGTGAGATCTGCAGCAGGCAGCAAGCTTCATTCAGAGTCATAGAGAAATACTTTTAAATAGTCTAAAAGGATTAATTACAATTTAATTTTAATTATCATAAAATATCTTCTTCTTTTTAAAAGTTTACTTGTGTGCCTTCTAGGGCTGCAACTTACTGAACTGTTTTCATTACCGATTCATTTGCCAATAATTTTCATGATTAATTATTTAGTCTATAAAATGTCCAAAAATTGTGAAAAGTACTCATCACAATTTCCAGGAGCCCAAAGTGTCGTCTTTAACTGGCTTCTTTTGTCGAACCAACAGTCCAGAACCCAAAGATTCTTCATTTACTGCCATAAATGACAAAGAAAAGCAGCAAATCTTCATATTTAAGAAGCTGGAACCAGCAAATGTTTGGCATTTCTACTTGCAAAGTGACTGAAACGATTAATCGATTATGTCATTTCATGACATTTTAATTTTTATTATTACCAAAATAGCTGGTGATTGATTTTCTTATGCATTAATCGATTAATCATTGCAGCTCTGGTGCCTCCCCGGCTGCTCGGGGACAACAACTCAAGTGTAGTCCTGCAGTTCATGAAATAGCAACAAAATTTAATCTCTGATGTATTATAAAACCATCGTTCTCCTGCTGTGGTCAAGTTAGCAGAAACACCCGGTTAAACTAAAGTTTGCGAAGAAACTTTTCAGGTGATGGTCAGTTTAGCAGTTTGGTTGAGTTTAGGAAACAAAAGACTACTTGGTTAGGTTTAGGGTTAAACATTCAACATTAACTAGGACACAAGAACTGAACCTCAGTCTTCTGTGTGAAAACTGCTGTGATATTGGTCTGTTCAATCTAGTTCAACCTGTTCCCGCCTTTATTAATTATCAATCAGACGGGACAACACTGAATGTTAGTGGCATGCAGGTAAATAATCATTGAAATGTTTTGAACATTCTAAAAGAATCTCAAGTAAATCTGAAAATAAAAATGCAAATGTCTGCTGAATGCACTGAGATAAGTGGTGAGTGGCGTCAATTCTCCGGTCGGAAAATCATTCTACCAGCGCAGAAGATGAGGCGTAATTAAAAGAGCACCAGTCAAACCTGAAACGGTGAAGTATTATAGAGCCACAGGAGCCGTGAGGAGACTCTTGGAGAAATGTTCAGGATAAGAACTTATTTAGACATGGTGCTTTCATCTCCCATAAGAGCATTAACTCTTTTTCAAAAACAACAAACAGCACCTCAAGTGAAACAAAGACTATTTTTGCTCAAATGAGGATCGCTGTTTCCGATGCAATACCTCAAAATGCACATAAAAATACATTGAAGGAAACCTGGCTACTATCAACCACAGACATTTCTTTCCACTTAGCTCAACAGGAATGAGCTCACTTTTGCAGGAGTAAGACCAGGATGACCCACAACTTATCACCTCCCCATGAAATATTTGGCAACCTCACCTGAGACTCTGGTCCCAGGGGCAGCAGACTGACGGAGGGAGGTCCTCCGGGAAAATATCCAGCTCACCACCAAACAAAAACTCAAGGACATCAAGTATGGAATGGAGAGGTGGCCGATATGACCACTGGGGTAGAGGAGCGAGAGACAGACACAAAGAGAAGAGGTACTGTGAGCTGTCAGCACTCTCACTGCTCATTGGTCGGGTCGTCAAGCACTTGCTGAGATTCAGTTTCTGACAAGGACTCTGGGACACTTGTGTTTTTGCTGGTCAGTGATGACTGTTTTTCCAGCAGTGGTTTTCTGTAATTTAGCCTTTTATCATGCAGCAGAATGCTGCTGCACTACAGGGTGCTACGAGGTGACTTTGCACCTCCTAAAGACGTGTGGGAAATAGTTTTAAACATGTAAATTGCACACGCTAAACTCATATTCACCTGCCTGCTGTTGTGTGATTGCTGTGTGCTAAATGGACTTCAGAAACAAGTCTTGATGGAGCACTTCCTTGTTACTGTCTAGAGGAGACAATCTGCATATTATTCTTTAGATTTCCACTTGCCACTTCCAGTGGTGAAGAAGCATTCCAACCACAGTTTCCATCTTGGAAAACAGATTTAAATATTGTCTCAATTAGGGTGAATAGAACTTTGAAATAAGTCCTTTTTTCAGACTCTTCTGCTCAGTGCCACTTAGGAAAAAAGTTTCACTTGGGAATCCTTACAAATTCAGTCCTGTTCCTCTACTTCTGATAATCTGAACAAAACTTCTAAATATGTTCTCCTGCAGATTGGGAAACTTCTACGTGCTTGATTTTTTTCTTCTTCTTTTTCAAGTAATTGCACTTTCTGCCTCAGGCACCATCACATTACAGGTCATGAGAGACCTATGAAAGTACTTCATAGACTTAAGCCCTCTGAAGACTGTTAGCACCTCTATTATTCATCATCGAATGGCTAAACTGAATTCAGATGCACTGATGCTGAGTAAAGACGCCTTTTTGACCTGCAAATATGGAGGACCAAAATAAACGCCCTAAATACTGTACATGCAGTAGAGCCTCTTAAAGTTTCACAGTATTCATTTTTTAGCTGTTTACATGTACTGCAAGAAACCCAACTAACGGAAATTGGCTGTTCAAAGTATGTATGTGTCAATTTAATAAGAAAGTAAAAGGCCAGACGTCCAGTCTTCTGTGCAAATCTGCAAGCACAGCCAGTACGTATACCTGAATATATTTCCAGAACTATCAAGGATCCTGTAACATATTTTAAGACAAGACGCTGCTCACATGAAGACAATCTTTTTAATCTATTAAATCTGTTCAAACTGTGAGAGATTGTGCACATGTTATGTTAGCCCACAGCAACCTTTAAATAGGATTGATTGATATTGCTTATTTCTGTTTAATGTGGCCGTTTTGATGTTTTATTGTATGTTTAGTCGCGGTACACTATTCACTTTAATTACGTGGGATGAATCCACTTCATTTTACCATAGACACCAGTGTTACAAAGGACATCTCTGGCAATATTAATGAAAGCGAAAGATAATTTGCACACCCTCCCACCTCGTTTTGTGAAAATCGAGCCGGTAGTTTTCTGTAATACTGCTGACAAACTGAAAATGTAATCTCCAGGGCAGAGGTAATCAATGAAAGTTTCATTTTAAATCAAAAATTTGATTTAAAATAATAATAACCACACTTATTAATTTCTGACAATAATCACAGGTGTAGCCCACATTCTTAGTACATTGTTAAAGGTACCCTGTGGACTCTTGACTGCTAATAGCACTATGGAGCGATGTCTTAATGAGCAGGTCTCTGTTTGTATCACATGCAATGCTACAGTACACGGGGGTTGGATTGTTGGCTGGAAAATACATTCAATACTTGTTAGGCCTCAGTGTATTTGGGCCAAAAACACTGAATATGAATGCAACTTAGTTCAGAAGAGAAGTCCACATGCTCACCTTTAATAATTTTTCAGTTTACAGTGTCAGTTTACTCATCTAACCATGCAGATAATTTAGTTGTACCAATCTGGGAACCCATCAGGTCTCCAAAGACTAATGTTTCGGGGCTTGTGTCTCCAGCAGATATCTGGTCCAAGTGTGCTGTCATTGTTTACAGTCTGATTAGCAACTTCACACATGACGTTTGCATGCAATAAAGAGACTTCAGATGTCAGACATCTATTTGAAATCACAACTTTTATTTAGTCTTGACTCCAGTATTTTATACTAAGCATAAAAAGTTACGTTAACAGTGAGCTCTCTGGATAACTAAACATTGTTGTTGAGCTTTTTCTGCATCATTTATGCAGTTTGAACCACACGAATGATATTCCATTCGCTTCAACTGCATCAATGAAGTGGGAAAAGCCTCAGTGGCAGTTATCTCAAACCCTCAGCTAATGCAGCTGACAGTATCTACATAAATGGATACCACACTAGGGGTAATATGCAATTGTTTTGCAATTTGAGTGAACTGACCCTTTAAGTCTTGTGCGTGCGTGTGTGTGTGTGTGCAGAGCGCGTTTTACAAGCCGGTCCTGCTCCACACATCCACTCGTGGTAATGCCGTCTCCTAGCAGCATTCCTGATGCTCAGGTGAGTGTTCTCCTGGTGTGAATTGCAGACCTTGTGCTGAACATTGATGCACTGCCTCCATTACCGCCCTGCCTCCTTCCGAGGAGTCGACGCTATTGTTTATGACACTGACACATGCAGTAATGGGTATTTCACTTCTGCACCTATACTGAGCGCGTGTTGAAACTGGAAACACAGATAAATATGGTGCGTATCCACAACATCAGTAAATTTCTATTTCATCAACTGAAGCATTAGACTGATCACTGGAAAACCACAGTGTAGTGGGAGCATTGCTCATTGGACGCACTGCTATTAGAAAAATCATAACGTTGTCTTAAAAGAGCAGAAATAATCCCATGGGTAAAACAGCTTCTACAAATTCACTCTGTGTTTGGTCTCTCTGTTATTTCCAGGATTTAAACGTTCAGGGAATTCAAGGCACGAAACTTCTGAAAAGATTTAACTGGAGCGTCTCTTCAGGAAAATCATCAAACATGTAAAGATGCATCTCGGGGGATTTGAGGAACTTCAGACATACTGTACGAGTCAGATGAATCCTCGAGTACAGTACAGTACCTCCCTGCAGACTGGGGAACATGGCAGCTGTCACTAACAAGGAAAGTCACATGCCACTCTTCTCCTTTATGTTCAAATACAAACACAGACTCTGGTGTATTAGTGCCAGATATTTTCAATTATCTCGTGTCAACCTTTATCTCTTCACATTTACTGCAGTACAGCTGGATTGATGGCGTCCTTTTTTCATATTTCAAGCACTGTTCTACTTCAGAGGAGAAGATCACAACAGTTTCATCCAACTTTTATGTAGGTGTTTTAGATTCTGCTAGCCTCGGGGTAAGACGGTGCACAGTAAAATTCTTTAACAACGCTTTTAGCCAAACAATGATTGTAAATACAAACGAAAAGGCTCCCAGATAATGTTTGTCTTGAAGAAATCTTGTTCACCAAGCAGGTCATTCATTTCAAACACAGATAAAAGACTGAGCAAGTTTGCAGAAACGGAAAAGAAACCCAGTGCATTCACAGTTCTGATGGTATATACTTGTATTAGGGGAGACTGGGGAGTGTTGTACCCCTGGGTTAGGTGCAACAGTGCCAGTTTGACCAGTCAGAAAAGTTCAATATAATACATTTCCTCCTGACAAGTGTCAGATCTCTGTGAGTTAACAGCCAAAAAACCACAACCTATCAAGTTCCCATGATGGTAAAACTGATGTTTAAATGTTTTTATCCCATGTGTGTTGCACTCTACATAACTTATACATCAGTATCTGTCCTGACGATGACAAAAAAAGTCATTTTGTAAATATTCTCTAGTATGTTTAATGGTATGATATGGTTAATGGTATTTAATGGAATTGTGTTTTTCCAGCAAAATGGCAGAAAACTGTTGATGACTCATCCTGCAGACGGGGGCATTACTAAATTTGCATCCTATATGAAACACTGAACTTTCTGGTTTCCCAGCAGTTTCAACTCTCAACTCTGTGATAGCTTTAGCTTACTTCTTGTTAAAGTAGCTAACTGTAACGGTTAGCTACTTTAGTGGGCAACGGAACTGGGCTCAGCAACATCCAGGGAATACAGTACCAAGGTTGCACAGTATATGGAGTTTAGTAGCTTTACTTGTTGCTAAAGTAAGTTTGTTAACCGCCAACTGCCTTTAGCTTGGTTAGCCGTGACTCAGCCCTGAGGTAGTGGGAGCCAAACTCAGCAAGAACACCACCTCGGTATTGTAGCCTTGTAGCCTATTGTAGCCATGAAACTGGCCTCCAGTGCTCAGTTGGCTGCTCTGTTCACTGGGAGCTCTCAATCTGGGAAGAAGAGTCAGCCAATCGGACCACCCTCCATATTAGCTGCATGGTGGGGGGCCGTGAAGCACAGTGCTATCGGCTACAGTAAATACCAATCAATGTCTGTGATGAGTCCCTACCTAGCCAAATGAAACATGTAAGCATTAAGCACTCTGCCAGCTGTTTCATGAGAACTTTAAAATGATGAGAATATCTGGATTGTGTGCATGAAACGCTTTGCAAACTCAAGAACAAAATAATTGTGGGCAAAGTGTTTTTTGTCACTTTAATTTGTTCACTTCATTCAAAAACTGTTTACTTTTTATTTTTCAATGAAGTTTTTTCATAAATTGGAGCAAATTACCTCTCATTGTTTCATCTGTCCCCCGCTAGTGTTTCAACTCACCCCAGTAGTGGGGTGGGTCGTAACAACGGAACTCTTCGTATTTGACAGTAACTCACATGTTCTGTGTTTGTGAAGCAAACGTCCAAGTGAGTTTTATTTGTAGTAGACAAATATTGGTAAAGTTTGAGAGATCTAGCATGAACAACCACTGAGTTACTGATGCTCAACCAAAATGTGTTGCTACCATCCCTGGTCTCCCCTACTGTAGTGCACAGCATGGTTTTACATCTCCTCAGTAGTTTTCTATTACAGAACAACAAAAAGCTTTTTCTGTTTACACAGGCAGCTTGCATCAAGTGGAGGACTGTGCACATACAATTACAATAATAGGCGGCCACCGAGTTTGCTAATGTGCCTCTGTGGATGATGGGGCATGCAGAGACTTACTGAGGAACAGACAATGTGGCAAAAACAGAAAAACCCTCAGTATATCCTCATTTTTCCCGGCCCTGTTTAGTACATGGGTGTGCAGCCACCCCAGGAGCAGAGAGGTTACCCCACATCTGGAGAAATGAGTTTGACCCTCTCAAAGGGCACAGGAAGTTGCCCCTGAAAGCTGCAAACAAAAGCAGCAGTGGCGAGCAGGAGCCCAGAGCGCCATTCATCGCGGCTAATGACTTGTTCATTAAGAGTGATGATGGATAAAGACTTCTCACGCTGAGATGAAATCAAGATTTATATGCGTTGTTTCCTCACCCAACTTGTGGGAAGATCATCATCATTTAATTCTATCTCTGCGGCCGGTGATGGGCATCCAGAGAGCGGGCTATCAAACGGTGCAGTCAGCTGGCAAAATCCAAAACGTGCCGTTGGCACATCTGGAGCTTGCCGTCGCAGCTGAGGGTGAGCAATGGCTGCTGGCGGGTGGCCAAATTACAGGCAGAGACGCTTCAGGACTCCACAGCCTCCACCCTGGCTTCTCCTCGTTTAGATCATCATCATTATTTATTTGCTTATTTATTATTTTTTCCATTATGTGTGCTGTGTTGCATTTCAACAGCACTTTTTTTTCCCCTCAGCATCAGCGTATTATCACACTGCGCTAGACCCTCGACCCACCTCTCTCTGTAGGTTCTTATCTCTAGCTGGAAATAGGCCCCAAGACACTTCATCAGTGTCCTTCACCCAGCTATCTGCTGCTCCCAACTTTTATTAAAACTTCAGCCTTTATCAGCTCCTGGGTAATTCAGGCATGACAAATTGGGCACCAGATGCCACCTCCATTTGAGGCCGCTGTACATCTCTTGCTCCCCTATCAAGACAATGGGAGGTGGCGGGCTGCAGCATTGTGGGATATCCACCTTCAGCCCACCACATCAGGTTACTTCAACAAACTTCGTACATCCATCTGAAGGATGAAAACAGTGTCTCTCTCTCTCTCTCTCTCTCTCTCTCTGTGTGTGTGTGTTCTGTTGTCAAAGTTCTTTAGTTTGCATCTCCTCTACATCAGTGCACAGCCACCTTTTAAAATCTGCAATCTCAT
>JAJHUR010129826.1:763-21145 GCA_027495735.1 Lutjanus campechanus | reverse complement strand
ATCAACAAATGTTAACTATCGTATTGTTTTCACACTGTATCGAATCGCTCTGCCTTAAAAAGATATCGTTTTTGAATTGAATCGTAACCTGTGTATCTCGATACATATCGAATCGGCTTCATGCCAGAGATTCCCAACCCTACTTGTGGGTAACCTGTGTGACGAAGGTTAGAGGGGTTTGTTGTGAAAGTGAGCTAGCTTGTCAGCTGCTACGAGTCAGACTAAAGACAATTAAAACAGCTAAAAACTGGAAGTCTTCTAGAAGTTCAAAATCACATTGACTCAAAGCTGCTCAGTAGCTAAGTTAGCTTTTCACAGAGCAGTTCTGCTGTGAAGAGTACATGGAGACGCTGTAGTAACGTTACATAAACAGAGACTTTTTATTTTATATTTTGCTATGAATTTGCGGGAGCCAGTGAAAACTGCAAAACAAAAATTGTATTGTTTTTTTGGTATAATTCAATAAAAATGAAAGACAACTTGTTCCAGTAGGAATAAAATCGTACTCTGTTGTGAGTGTTACAAATAAGCTGACCAAAAAGGCTCAGCATTGCAAAAATTGTTTTTGTAAATAAACAAGTGCACCTGGGGAGTGTAAACCTTGGGTTCTTTTCAGTGCTAGCGGCAAAATAAAAAATACAAAAACAGTAGTAAACAATAAAACATTTAGTTGGGTTATTGAGACATACATGTGTGGTTTTTGCACAGGAGACTGATCTGATTGGTAGAACTTGCAGGAAGCTATGATGATTGGTCAAAATTTTCAGAAAATTTTTTGAGGATTGGACAAAATTGCAAGGTTGTGCAAAATTCACAGCGATTCTTTGAATGTGCATTAATTGTTGCAATTTCAACATCTTAACTTCCTGGAGGGACTGACTGATGCTGGTGTGGCGGAGTGGGAGCAAATCCTGCAACCAGGTCTCAGTCTTCTCAGAGGAGTGGAGGCTGTTACAGCAGCATATTAATGGCCACGTGGGTGTTATATATTGATGTCCATATAGTTTTGGCCATGTAGTGTACATTAACTGCTGCCACTCATAGTTAAAAGCATCCCATTTAGGTCAGATTTAGCTGCGTACAGAGAGGCATGGCTAAGTGGAGGAATAGCCAGCCTGATGAGGATCTATGTGTGTTCTAGGCAAGAGTGAGAGAAAGAGAATTATACTTTGAGTGTTATGTTCTTTAAATTTTAACACACACACACACACACACACACACACACACTGCAGTGACAAGTGCTCATTCACACTGAGTCATCTTTTGTTTATGTCTTGGGAGGAAATGTAACAGACAGTACATGTGGAAGCTCTGAAAGGCACTGTGCATTATGAAGCATCCTTGCTCTGTCGCCATGCTTTGTGCAAGGACAGTTTGAGTACCTGCAATCAGCCAGACACACTCTCTGTTGTGCTCTCTCTTCGTCTCCCACGCTCACTTGCACACACGTACACACACATTGAAAAGCATGCTTGCTTGAAGGTGGAATCTTGCACTTTGTCTTAAAATCTGAAATAAACAAACCTCCCATTTCTTCAGGTGACTTCAGTTTTATCCGCAAGTTTCATTTGTTACAGGATTTATTTTAGAATGTGCTAATATATTGAAATGATGAATAATGCTCTATGCAAATACCAAGTAGTTAAAAGAGGGTTCAAGGGATACTTCAGATTATTTGAGGAGGGGTTGCATGAGGTATTTATTGATAGTCAGTGTATTCCCTACAGAGGATGATGCTGTCTGTAAAGTAAAGCAGTGAAAATATTTTAAACACAGTGTTCGCTTCAACTGATATTGATTGTTTTTAAGGTGGACCTTTTGTTAAAGGGATAATTCACACAAAAATGAAAATTCAGTCATTATCTGCTCGCCCTCATGTCGACTGAAGGTCAGGTTTAGTTTTTTAGTCCACAAAACACTGCTGGAGTTTCACAGGAAAACAGTGTTGCAGAATCTCGCACCACACAATGGAGGTGAATGGTGACCAGTTTTCAAACGGAAAAAACAAACAGAATTTTCATTTTTCATTTCCCGTGTTCTGCAAGGCAAAATGACTGTTTTCACCTATTGAGTTGGAAAGAGCGATATCTGGTTTACATAATGGCAGTTTCCTGTGGGAAGAAGTTGTTGACTTTTTTTAGGCAGACCTTTCTTGAAGTAGCTAAAATACATTTTGCTGCTGACCCTGTCCACAGCAGCACATTGTTTAGCTTCTGTACTGGTATTCCTGCTGCTTCTCCAAACTGGGGGCGTGTCGACGGCCATCTACTGTAGGTAATACACTGACTGTGGAGAGGTACCACCCACAACCCCACTTCAAATAACCCATACTATCCCTTTAACATCACTCCATTCCACAAATTCCTGAATGCTGATATGTTCTGTTTGTTTTGTTTAAATCACCTCAGACGTAAATTTTCAAGTGTTAGACCAAATAACAGATTAAATTAGTTATTAACATGGACATTTTTTGCAGTGTACATACACGTATGAGCACACACATGCACACACACCTTGTTTAATCCCTTTCATGGCGGGTGGCTGTGCAGGCGGATGCTGTTTAAACAGAGCGGGCCCTTGATGTGGGGCCTCTAGGGGCCAGGGTTTGTGTGTGTGTCTTTCACCCTGGATGTGTATGTGTGCCTCTCCGAGTTTTCTGGCCATGGGAACAATGGTCCTTTAGAATGTGAGGTTACTGGTGCACTGACCCCTGGCAAATAAGAGCCATGTTCTGGCATTCCAGGCCTGATTGGCACTTTGAGCCTGCAGAGAGCTCAAAGGAGACACAGGAAATGTGACCAGTGTAATTGGTTATATATTAGCGGAGCATTCTCCCCCGTTTAAATGATGGAACATTCTTCAGTGACACTTAGGTGGATGGGGATGGGATTCCACCAGCTACAGGGAGAGAGGGGAAAGGACAAACAAGACAAGGGGGTAAAGAGGGGAGGGGAGGGGAGAAGACGGAAGGAAAGAAGGGGGAAAAGAAGGTAAAAAGGGCAAGGAAGATGGAAAGATTTAAAGATTCACTCCAACTTTGTTCAGAAAAGTGAGGGCTTTTATGCAACAACAACAACAACAACAACAACAACAAAAAAAATGGGGTGGGGTCAGCTCTCGTGCACCTTGTGTATTTACCCTGGTGGTGGTGAATGGGGCTGTCAAGTCATGATATGTTCAGCAGTCTCCCTCTGAAGCGTGGCGACTGGGGAGGGCTCTCTGTGTGGACAGGGGGCGGGAGAGGAGGCCAAATCAGTAGCTTGACCTCTGAGTTGGGGTGCTCGGTCGCAGTTAATGAAGGCTTCATCCTGCACTCTGATGTGTGTGATACATTTGAGCAAACATTTGTGTCCTGAGCAGAGGTGGGAAGTAACTAAGTAGAAATACTTTGTTACTGTGCTTACGTAGAGTTTGCAGGTATCTGTACTTTACTTGATTATTTATTTTTTTAATTTTGCTCCCTACATTTGATCACAAATATCTGTATTTTCTACTCCTTACATTTTCAAAACAGGCTCATTATTTTAGTTTTCATGCATTTGAGGGGAATTATTGATTATTTTTATTTTGCGTCATTGTCACCTGTCCAACATCAAGTCTGATTTTAAGCCTAAATGGGAAGTAACGCACAGGAAAGATGATTCCTTGGTGTATCCATCAGTGCACGACAGACGTAAGATGAAAATTACATAACAAGATGAAACGGATGTAACAAGACAAAAAACAACGTAACAAGACATAACATGCTGAAAAGGATGTATCAAGATGAAAAAGATCTAACAAGAAAAAAAGATGTAACAAGACAAAAAAACAACATAAAGTACGATGAAAAACATCATGACAGACGTAACAGGACAAACAGCAATGAAAGAAGACGAAAAACAACAGTACAAGACAAAAAAGACATGACAAGACAAAAAAAACAATGTAATAAGATGAAAAACACTGTAAAAGACATAACAACAAAACAACGGAACGACACAAAAGATGTGACAAAGTGAAAAACAATGTATCAAGACGAAAAACAACATAAGACAATAAAGATGAAGATGAAAAAGATCTAACAAAAAAAGATCTAACAAGACCAAAAACAACGTAAAGGACGATGAAAAACAACGTAAAAGACGTAACAAGAAGAGAAAAAAACAATCGAACAAGACAAAAAACAACAGAACGAAAGAGGCGTGACAAGACAAAAAACAATGTAAAGACATAACAAGACTAAAATACTAATACTAAAAACATGACGACAAGATGAAAAATACATAAAGACAAATAACCAAACAAAAAAAGATTTAACTGTCACAAGACAAAAAAAAAAAAACAACGTAAAAGACATAACAAGACAAAAACAACATAACAAGACAAAATGATGTAACAAGAAGAAACGGAAGTAAAAAGATGACAAAGACATAACAATTCATAGCAAGACAAAGAGCAACATAAAGGACGTATCATGATATGTAACGAGACAAAAACAATGTAAAGAATGTAACAAGATGAAAAATGACATAAGTACATTTCAGGGCCTGTATTTTTTCACTTTTACTGCAGTAGAGAAGTTGAATCAGCACTTCTACTTTCCTTTTTACACAAGACACTTTTTAACACAAGTACTTGTACTCGAGTACAGGATGTGTGTACGTGTGCCACCTCTGGTCCTGAGTGTTGCTGTGTTTTGAGTCTGAGCATCCCGTCCTGCAGGAAAGCCATATATGCATAACAGGTATCTGTCAAAATAAAAGCTCCCGTGTTGGCCTGTGAAAGTAGCTTGAAAATGCATGCATGGATGTGTAGGCCGGTGTCTGAGGAGTGAGTTATTATCCCCTGAGGCTCAGCCAGGGGAAGCTTCAGAGGCTCAGCACCAACCCGCATTCCTTCCTCATACAAAGAGGATACAAGGATGAAACGGGTACCCATGGCTGCTAATGTATTCACTGAGGCGATCTTATCTAAGCCCCGCCCATTCAAAACAAAATGCTTATTGGGGAAGTTTAGATAACATTAGTCTGGCAGAACACCCCCACAGCTCTCTCTCACACACACACCTTGGTATGCGGCATTAGGGTAAATGCAAAACACACAGATCTTGTTGTAAACTAACTAGAGGTTGTCAGTTTCTGTCTGTCAGGCCATAAAATCCTATGGGAACCATGAGAATCTTGTCAAAATGTACCACCCACTCGCATCAACACAGACAGTCAGTCTTTGGCTTTGCTGAGGTTCACATAAAGCCGATGACAGACACTAAACAGTCAGTGAAAGTGGAGACCATCTTGATGATTCAAACTCCCTTTTATAGTCACTTTGACTGTAGAAGGTGTTAAAAATCAGTTTTGAAATATGGTTGTAACAGGTGTCATATATGTTAAAAAATAAACTGATGTATTTAGTCAATTGTTGATTATAACTTGTTTGGAATCATTAATTGGGATAGCAGAATTTTCTTAAATGATAACATAATAAGATCACATCATCAAGATAAGATTCCACTGAATTATCGATGGATGACACCCGCCCTACATCTACTGCGTAGGCCACATTTTGTTAAATCATACTTATTCAGTGCCGTTCTTTGCTCTTCTTTCAAGGAAGAAATTCTCTCCAGTTCTGATATAACTGATGCTATCACAGTATCTACGTTAACCTCTTCAGGAGCTGCCATTGTTTGTTCAATACAAGTCGCTTCAACAGACACTTCTTGCTGTTGTCATACCTAAAACCACGCCCGTACCTGCCAGTATTCCCTCAGAGGACGCTGATTGGCTGGACCACTTTTGGTGTGAACATAAATGGATAACTTGAAGCCTGACAAGATGGATTCTCGCATGATCTCTTAAAGTAAAGACTGGACTGAACTTGACTCTTTACTGAGCGGATTGAACGCTGTGATTATTTTTAAAAACACATTGGTACTGGATCACTACTCAGTGTCTTTCAGTACACAAAGTTCAGGTATCAGAATTGGTATCAGGAAGAAAAAAATGGTATCAGAACATCTCTAAATTTCAGCGCTAGCACTGAAAACACTAACTAGTTAAAAAAAGATATTTAAAACTGAGGCAGTAACTGAAATACAACTGCAATCAGCACCATATCATCATATCTGCAGCAGCAGCTCAGCTTCAAACCCTCATCTCAATGTATTTGCTTCATATGCACAGTATGGATTCACCTCCGTTTGCACTGCCTGCACAAACAAGCTTATTTTAACTGTTCCACCACATATTTGTGCCAAACTGTAAACACTGTCCTCATTCAAACCATGACTCCCACCCCAACAATGTTCTATATCCGTTCGCCCATGTGCACACATGCACACACTTTCCCCATCCTCGTATGTGTAAATGTAAGGAGGGCGAGTTGATTCATATCCTGGGTTGTTAGCCATGAGAACTGAGGAGCATTCCTTTGCATTCCATGCTGAGGTGAACACCAGGGTTGAGAGGAAGAGACAGGCATGTCTGTGGATGTCAGTGACTCACTGTCAGACCACTCTGGATCATCTGTCTTTATTCAAAGAGGCCGCCACAGTTGGCACTGTGAGAGGTTTGGACTGGGTAAAGTATCTTCATAGTTTTTCATCTTCCTGTAAACCCTCAAGGGAGCTGTATTTCAGATGGGGGAAAAATGTCAGATTTGTTGCGAGTATCGATCTGGCTGAAGGAGGCCGCCCTTGGGCTTTAGGAAAAGCTTGTTGGTAAGTGAGTTAAAGCTTCAGGGTTGTGTGATCAATCAGCTCGATCTGATGGGCCGAGACAAGATGCCTCCTGAGTGACCGACCTGAGGATTACATGCACGCACACACGGACATGGCACTCGCAGAGAAACGGTGAATAAAAACACACTCGCAAACACAGACGCAGGGATTACACAGGCATTTAACAAGCTCTTTGTGCAGGTCAAAGTTGACCGCAGGCCCCTCAGGAAAAAGGAGGGGCGGAGGGCGGCTGGAGAGGCAACAAAGGGGAGAGCCGGGGAATGCAGGGGTACAGGGGGAGCACAGACACTGATTGAAACAAATAAATCTGAAACAGACACGAAAGATGAAATTTAACAGCATTAACTTTCTGCTGGGTTACTTCACTGCCATCATACCTTCCTCTACTATTTAAAATACCCGGCTGAGTAAAGGACTGGTCTGTATCAGTCACTCAAACTTGAGTATTGGCACCAAAGCAAAATTTTAAGGTGTTTTGACTTTTATTCTTCAATTATGCTGGAAAATATATTTTGAAAGCTCAAACTCTTAAACCCTGCAATGAGCCAACCTCCTTGTGAGTAAATGTAAAATCTGAGTTGACGTCTTTGTTTTTGTTTTTTATTTTTTTTATTTCACAGCATAGTCGTAGTGAGCAGCCATTTTATTTTTTTAAAGTGTCTCAGAGTTCTTAATGTTTATCAAAATACACATTTTTAAACTATAATTCTTATTCAGCTTTTTTTTGGGTCCTTAGGGTGTAGCTAACCCTTTTTATGTCTGATTAAATTGTGTTTTTGTAAAAATCTGTAAATCTGGGACATAACTTTCAAGGGCCAACATTTTCATTCAAAAATTAATTTTAAAACAAAGATGATTATAATAGCACATTTTTACTCCTATGTTATAAGTAGGTATTGTTAGGTTTTAGATTTTGAAGGCTTTTAACACATTTTTAAATTGTTGTAAATTGTTTTTGTTTTTTTTAGAATTTGTCCCAATTCTCAAGAATGTGTGACATTTTATTTTTAAAGATGAAACAGATTTTCATTGATGTGAAGGAGCCAAAATTCTGTTATCCAAAACACATCCAAGAGGAATCAGGTAAAAATGCAGAACAGTAATCAATCACATTTCAGCTCTTAAAGAGGTGTAGATGAGACAAAGAGAGTTGGACCACCCAAGAAATCTAACCCTTAGGATGTTGCAAGAAGGATTTATTGTACAGGGGAAAAAAACACAAATCTACTTCAGAATTTGATCATCATATGTTTTGCTTCAATTTATCCTTGAAATATTGAAAGGCTTAGTTTCCTGCTGATCAAAGGAAATATACTTAAAAGGAAATCATTCTCATGATTGCTTTGGCATATCTTTAAAATTCAATTTCAAAAGTAAATTGTAAAGCAGAAACAGTTGAAAGTTACTTTAACAGAACCTCTATGTGGTATTTTTCAAGCCACATCCATTTTCTCCCTGATGTTTTATTAGTACCTGACAAGCTTTCCACTTTTAGAAGACTGAAGAGCCGTCTCAAGGACATGTAAAATTATAAACCACAGTCCACTGAATTGCCGAACGACTGAATAACAGATCTTTATTTCTCCCACTGTACAAAAGCTCACGGACCTGTACTGAACTCCTCTAGAGCAGAGGTGACTATATACTAAAGAAACCTGCCGGAGCTCCTTAACGCAGACATGCGCCGACAAGAAACAGGCAATTTGTGGAGAATGATGTGTAGTTGTTTCAAAAAAAAAAATAAATAAAAAAATATATAAAAAAGCCCACTCACAACCACACAGCAGACACATAAAGGCCCATCAATTAAGCAAATGACTATTTAATAGAGTAAAGCACAGCTGAAGGAGTATCTAGAAATTATCTTCAAAGGATGCTCTCTGTATTAATTACCCAGGTTGGGATTTAGGGAGGTCTTCCTGCCTTGCAGCTACTTATTGGGTCACTCCAGGTCAAGGAGAAATTACTGGACTGATGGCTCCCTCTTGTGACTGAATGTTATTAAATGTCTTTCACATTACAGGAGTCTCATTCGTAGTATCACCAAGAGGCGGCAGGCTGCTCACAGGACAACACAGAGACAGAAGGACTTCCTCTCACCAGGGACAAAGTGACTCTTTAGGCAGAGTGACGGGGCAGTGATGGAGTCAAAGCCCAACAGGAGGCACAGTGTGTTTGCTAATTGTGACCCGTAGATGGTGGTGTTGCATACATTACTTACAGAAATACACACCCAAACACAAACTCACTTTTAATGAGTTACAAATAAATACAAACAAAAGTGGTTGTTTCCTGCAGCGCTGGCACTGCAGTGAGCAGACACTATAATCCACTATACTACTATATATAATGAATACAATTCCTCTAAGTACTAATACCTCACTGTAAAAATACTGTGAGTAAAAGGCCTGTATTAAAAATGTTACTTAAATAAAGGCAAAAAACTATTACCAATAAATTATGGAAACCCATTTCTGCCACAATTTGTGAGATAAAAAGTCATAATTATGAAATAAAGTCATAATTAGGAAACAAAAGTCATAATTAGGAGACAATAAATCTGAATTTCTGAGATAAAAAGTAAAAATTCTGAGATTTTCATTTTTTCCATCTAATCATTTTGACTTTTTTTTTAATCTCATAATTATGACTTACATAGAAAAGTTATTTTTTTTCTTTCACTGGCAAAAATAGGCTTTCAGAAGAAGTTTTAAGTTTGATACTTAAAGTATCAGAAGTAAAAATACAGAGAAATTGCTCCTGTGAGCGCACAGGGGATATAATGACGCACTATAGATATACTATTGTTTAATACATTGTTATTACTCAATCAGTAATGCAGAGGCAGGATGTTTCTCTTGTAATTGACTGAAGTGGAGCTCAGTTTGAACAATGTTATATTTGGCTGCAACTAAAGCCTGACTGATACTGGATTTTTAGGGATGATGCCAATACTGAAATTAGGGAGTAAAAAAAATACAGATATCGATATACCAGCTGATATTGTCTATTAATATACAGTATATAAAATCCAAAATAACATCATTGAAAAAGTAAACGTTCATTGCAAATTCCTTTTTCTGGTGGTACATATATATGTGGGCATATGTAGTAGTAGTATTTTATTTGTTTTGTACTCTGTGGATACTATACTGCTAAAAAAGATTTTAAAACCATATATGCCGATACCAATATAAACCTATATATTTGAGCTAGGTCAATATCACTGATATATCTGCAGCTAATAATCAGTTTTATTTGGGATCTTCAGGTTATTTTCTTGATCAATCCAATCTACATTACAGCCACAATAAGGCAGAGTCTAATTAACACCTTCAAATGTTTTATTGTGTCCAACCAAATGTCCTAACCACAAAATGAGTCAGTTTATGGACATGACATTAGAGAAGGTGAAACGGTGAAATGTTTGGCATTAGTTGACTAATCGTTTAAGCCCAATTTCTGTGTAATTTTAAGCATTCTAGCTTTCAAATGTTTCATGTGTAGCTGACTAAATGTAGAGCGCTTTTTCTTGTGTGTGTTTGGTTTGAATATGTGTGTATTTCTATGTGCATCTGTACCACAGAAGCTGGTCTCTGCGGCTTTTCACAGCTTTATTTTGAACACATTCTGACCTCCGTGTCTCAGTGGTGAATTCCTGTGGTGATTGTGTCTGTGAAAAGAAAACAATCTTCACAAACCTGGTGCTCCATGTCTGAAACTCTGACATTTCAGCAGAAGTTCAGGTGTGTGTGGGTGTTATATGCTTGCTCAACTATTTCAAGAAAACAAACAGCTGAGCGGATATTTTGGTAGGAAAACGTGAAAGGCATCCATTATGCCCTGTCTCATTGTGCAATGCAGAAATGGTTAAAATGGGGCTTTAACATTTTGTGAAATTAGATTATTTGCTTTTTTATGAAGACCTCTGTGACATGTTTAGCTTAGCACAAACCCTGAAAACTAAGTCAACAGCAAGCCTCTCTGAACAATTACAAAAAAAAGACACCATGTTGTGTCCTGTCAGCCAGCAGTACCCAGTACCCAGTACCCTGAAACGCCGGATGGTTTGTTACACAGAACCATCTGAGAAGTCGTCCTTGGAAACTGTTTGGAAAAGGGCAGGTACTTTCAAAAAACACTTGGCTGGTGACTGGATGGACCATTTCTCTATCACATCTAACGCAGGCTACCAATCAGATTAACCCTTCTGTAGGTGCTTTTCACTGTGTTACCACACCCATAGCTGCCAACAGTCTCCTAGGACACTGACTGGCTGCACCAAGCGACTTACAATCCAGAAGTCAAGTGACATACATAACTGGTACAACAGATTAATATAGGCTTATGTTATCATTTTCACCAAATCATTTCTGTTAATCTGTTTGTTAGTATAAGCATCATCACTCTTGCATGTTTCTGATTGAGGATTAAGTCTTGTTGTAAGAGTCCCCTGTTGCAACAGTTCCCAGTCTACCCTATCCTACAATACATCACCTAATACAAAGATCCATGTAACAGACAAATGTAAACATATCTTATGAAGTTCAACAAATTGTTCCCATTCGTCCATTTCAAATGCAAATACTGTGAGTCGCCGAGGTGTGGTGACATTTCATACCTATCTGGTGAGTCTGGAGTGAGTAAAATTATTATTTGTCCACAAGACGCCCTTTTAAGGAAAATATAGGCTAAACATAGGTAGTTTAAGTTGTCTGAACAAGCCACTGATACTATCATTTTTCTCATCAGGACAGCCTCAGCTTGAAGTCTTTGTGCTCAGCTACGCTAAAACTTGCGGTCCACAGGCTAACCATGTAACAGAGCCATCTTTGTGCTGAACCCATAGAAATGAAGTTGATAGTGTTCTTCTCATCTAGCACTCACGACATGACAAAATCCAAATGTTCCTAATTGTTAGTACATTCCTGCATAATGTGCCCTGGTCACTTTACAGCCTGTCTTGTATGATTCCCAGAAATGAGGAAAGAATGAAATATCAGTCAAGAAAATAGCATTAGTGCACCCAACATTACTGACAAGTTCCAATAAACAGAAATATCTTCTCAGTGCAGTTTAGCCCTTTCAAGTTAAAAGCACACACCATCTGTTTATACTTTTGGGGAAACTTAATTAGGTTTTTATAGAATTTACATTGGGCAATACAATATTTGCTCTTTAGATCTGAGGCCTGCTGGAAAGAGAAATCAGGGTTTGTCCTCATGTGAATGAACGCAAATTGACAGCGCAAACAGCAGAATGTTCCTGCCTTCAAGGCTGCTGAATGGACGGGCACGGCAGTCCGTTTTTAATGTCTTTCAGGAACATTATGACGGAATTGGTATTTTTTGTGATTTCTAAATATAAACAGTTGTAACTACACATTTGTTATGATTGCATTACAGTACTTATGATTAAAAAAAAAAACTAGTGATATCCAAGGAGGCTGCTGAGCCCAGTTCTGAATCTGTTACCTGCTAGAGTCCTGCACCGGGTTGGTATGACCGGCAATAAAATGCTGTGTAATGGGTAAAAAATGTATATAAATTCACGGATACAAGCAGGGGTAAAAATGAAAAAATTGCAGGCAGGCAGCACGCAAGTACCATAATATAACACATAAAATACAATATGTTTTGTTCCCTGTCAAAATCAGAAATAAAAATTATTGTGCTGTATTTTTCACATTTATATCTAATCAGCTGACAGGATTTTATTGCTGAAAGTCTGCGACAAAACCTCTGACCCCACATCCTGCCAAACAATCAGACATCACTGTTTGATTTGACTGTGATGTAGGCTAGCTGAGAGCTGAAACTGATTACAAAGGCAAATATAACCAGCTGAGGACACCAAATTATGGACAATTCATCGTCAAAGGCCAAGTTGGACTTTTACTGTGTTCAAAGACTGAGAGAATAATGTTCTCAGTGGCTTTGCTGCTTGAAAGGTGCGGGCATGACTTACAAATAATTGTGGGTAACAGGTCGCTTCTGGATCTCACCTTGGACCCGCGCAGGACTCCGTTACCCACTCACCCGGCTCCAGCGCCCTTTGCAGCACCACTCCCCACCAGAAGTCCTCGTTGGTTTAACCACCACAGGCCTGGAATCCTCCTCCTCCCAGCAGTCCAAAGCTCCTGTGCTAGCGCTGTAAACGCCAACACTCCCCCAGCGCTCTGAGCTCCCAGTGCTGTCGGGCAGAATCATATAGCTGTATGGCTAACCGAGCTAACTAGCTAATGGAAGTTGCATTTAACTGCTGTTCAAGGAAAGTAAAGAAGAGGGAGGGGTCATTACATCATTATAGAACATTATATGCAGCAGACCTAAGAATAAGTAATATTCTATGCTGTGCCACTTCTGTTGAAGCTTATGGGAAATGCAATGTGAAACATGCTATCAATACCAAATAAACAAATACGCACATCTTGAAAAAAAATTGTATGTTATTGTTTGAACTGCGTTCTCTCAATATTTCCATTATTATAGAGGATTTTCTTGATCAAATGTCATACAGTGTAGATATGTCAGGTTTTGGTTCACTTCTCCCATAGGCTTCAATAGAACTGGTACCAAAGTGTGGCACCAAGCAGAACATAAAATGTTACTTTCTTAATATAGTGATGTAATGTCTCTTCCTTCTATTTTCGTTTCCTTGCAATAGTAAGCAGCAGTTGGCAGTTACTTTAATAAGTAAAGCTATCTGTCCACTCTGATGGTGCCAGGTGGCAGCATTCTCTCTATTACAAGTCAGTGTGTCATCAAAAGAAGGTAAAAATGTTACACAATTTTGCTTTACATGGGCAGTATCTGAAAATGATTTAACACTAGTACCAGAATTGCATAACTGCCCACACGGCCATAAGAGGTCATTTTGAGCTTTGACTTCCAAACATGAGTATCTCTCATGTTAAATACCAGACTAAGAGATGAATGCATTTATCCTGTTAGTTTATCTCTAAAAACAATGAAACACCAACTTGTGTGCTGTTGCATGTAAACTGTAGTGACTGCACATATTCACAGCAGTATTTTATAACCATCAGTGATCCAATTCAAATTTTACAATAATCTAGACTTACTCGGAGTGAAAAACAGTTACATATAAGATTGTAAACATGTGATTTCAACATTAACAAAAACCTCCGCCTAGCGCCATCACAAAAAATAATCATAGCTGATGGGAAAAGGCTGGAAATGAGTGCAAAATCAAACAAAAACAGAAACTGCAAACATAGCTACTGAACACAAAAATTCAGTGAGTTATAGGTGCTGAGACAAAAAGTGTTACAACCGTCCCTTTTCTCCCAAATTAATGTATGTAATTAATTATTTGTATTTTAATGTCGGGGAACTGGAAATCAATACCACTTAAGTTTTATTGTCAATGTTTATTGAGACAATATTAGTTGTGGCTGAAATAGGTAAAAATTATCACATTTTCTTTGCCTTTTGTAATTTATATAAAAAATGTTTTAAATGAAAATACAGACCCCTTTAGGAAAAGTCAGGTACCAGCAGCATTGTATTTTTTAACTCAGCAACTCACCATATTTGAATCATATAAGAAACTTAAAGACAGAGCCATGGAAGTGTTAGTGGGCATTAGTTTCATTTCCTCATCAAAACATATTATTATATGTGTACCAACACACATTGTTGGTTTGTATTTGAAGTGGACTGTTGTGGGTATTATGAATCATAACTGCTACATATTTTTTTGAACAGCGGTGCATTGCCTCCCAGGTTAGTAGAAAGTTAATCATTTGCAGGTGAAACATCAGGTCTGTGACTCCTGATGCGTCATGCACTGCAGAGGTCCAGGATAACAAAAGGTTGCGGTCATGAGTGTGCAGTAGCACTTCATAGCTGTAGGATGTTGTAATAGTTAACTTCACACCCCCCGGGCTGTCTGTGTGTCTGTCTAAGAGTCCTGCAAGTAAGGTGACGTCAATGGAAACACTGGCGGTCTACTGATTCAGTTGTGTCTTGGCTGGGGGTCGGAGCCGTGTCTCGGGGGACTGAGCCTGGGATTCCTCAGGTTCCAGGATGTCTGCTCTAACATAGGAAGCAGGAAACCTGTTACTCACATTAGCCATAGTCATTCATGATGACATCAGTGGTGTAGGAAAACCACCACAGAAAAGACTATTGATGTTTAGTTAGTCAAACCATTCAGAAGCTTCTTTGATATGTTCTTTACAAATTCTATGGCAAAGCACGAGAAAGAAAAACCACATTAGAGTACACTGGAGGAATGAGAAAGACTGCTTTCTAATGTGCCATTCTCTGCACTGGGTTCAAATTTTCGGGTCAGAAGTTCTCTTTATGATACAAACAGAACACCGAGGTTCCTCAGCCTCTTCCAAACAAGGAGGGCTTTTTGGAAAAGTACCTTGAGCTTTTTTGGACACAGGCCCGTTTCACCTCACAATAGGGAGAAACAGCCTTGAACTATGTTTAGCTTTGAGTTTGTTTTAAACACATACACTACATGCGTGAATATGGGGTGTACCTTGTCCAGGCTTGTTTTTGTAGGTTTTACACATATAGTCCAGGTTGTGTTGATTCTGGACAGATATATTTAGCTCACAGTCTCTAAAGACCTGAGTGTTGCAAAACCTGCAGCTCAAACAGAAAAGCAAATGCTACAAGCTGCTGTAAAGAGACATCCTGTTTCCAATTTCTAAAGCATAACAAGAGCCATGCTAGCTGCTCTTGTGAGGCTGTATTATAGGCACAGTGGAGCTTTGAGATAAATGCTAAGATCAGCACACATTTTGTGTATTTTTAAGTATTAGAAAAGGCTGATGAAAACTGCAGTTTGAAAAAATTCACAAAAAAGCTTTTACGCTCGATTGACATGCTTTTTGCCTTTTGCAAGAAAAAGAGTTAATGATCTAAATGGAAACACTTTTTCTGAATCAGTGCTGATGAAGCAAAGACTAAACTCACGACTGATCAGCTGTTTCCACTCCTCATGGCTCTATAATCCATCCAAGATGTCTCCACACAGATCTGATGGAATCTTCCTCACATTAATACATATACATTTCTGTAAACAGAACGTCATATTTGTTACATTGTATTCCACTGTTTAGGTTCGACACAGACGGTGGCTTTTATTCACCTTCAAAAAGGGGCTGCCTGATGGTAAAGTAAAGCAGTGAAAACACGTTCTAAATATAGCGTACACTTATCTTGAGGTAAAATGACTGTTTTTGTCACAGGAGTCTGGTACAACATAACAACTTCAGCTCCCTGTTTTTGACATCCCTGAAGGAAGTTCTTGCACCAGATGGCTCCAAAATTACAGCAACATAATAACAATAGAGCATCAAATAAAATGAAATATAAACATAAAATATAAAGTGTATGAGGAGTAAATGCAAATAAACGGTCCCTTCCAGAATAATAATAGAAGTGAGATAAGTACAAAAGTAGCTAAGCAGAAAAAGTAGTAATGACAATTACTTTGAAAGTAACATTGGCAGTTGAATTGAGAGGGAGCAAAAAGGTTATATTGCAACAGATAATGAATGTAAGATAGCACATAATTTTGAATGTGACTGTGCATGATAATAATGAATGAAAGCAATATTGTAGTGTATTAAAATACAACATTAAACGTAGGAAAAAAAGTTACTACACATAGAGCCCATGATAATGAATACTGCACATGATAATGAACATTATATGGACCCTTTTATTGAAAACTAGTATTGCACAAAATTTTAAAAGTTGCATAGAAAAAGTACTATTGCATATGATGATATGAAGTAATGTCTCCTCTAAACTTAAATGACGATATTTAATTTCAAATTTGGATTTAAACTCATTTCTAATACTTTTAGAGGATTACTAATATGAGACCCAATATTATATAGTTAGAAAGCTAACATGGATTTGAGTTTCCAGATGCTTTTAACACAATAAAAATATGATCTGATGACAGCCACAGGAAAAGTTAAGGGATCAACAAAGTCAGTACAATTCTGAACCAAATTTCATGGCAATCCATCCAATAGTTGAGAAATTTCACACAAAAGCATGGTTCAAAAAATCCCCTTTCCATTCAGTCTAAATGTGAGCAGTTACTGCTGTTATGTGTTCTGAAACTTGATCAAAAGAAAGTAGACAGATTTAGAAAGTGATAACTAATAGGTATCAGTTACTAAATGCTTCCAGGCCTCTTTCGAGACTATCTTTGTATGTCTCTTGCTTCAGATTTGGAGCCATCTGTCCCATTTATGGAGCAAAAAAACAGCAGACTCAGCCAGCGCCTTTCTCCGCCTCTCCTCAATCTGTCAGCCCGCGACGTGCAGTCCCGTTACTGAACAGTCCTCATGGCTCTCGTTTGCCAAACCAGCTGTGGGGCTGGCGTACTACTTCACCAAGATTTGAGTCAGACACAGATGTCCCTGGAAAGAGACCCAGAGCTGAGAGGACAACTGAAGTTTTCAACGATTCAATACTGGAACCCGATTTAAATGACTTTTATTGTGGTGAGCAACACTGTTTAGGTTCATCTGTCTCGATGTACCTTGACTTTTGTGTTTCTGGTACACTTCACTGTACATTTTACCAGGACTTCACAGATGATTTGGTTTTTGTTACAATTATAATTCACTTTATCTTGGACAGTGCCAAGTTCTTTCACAAACTGTCTGACCCAATAAAACTCTTGATTGCTCCTCATCTTTAACTGATTTCACTGTATAAAACATGTGTTTTCTGCCTCTACCCCCTCCTGAGTGTTTCAGTGTAAAGCTCTTTCTCATCTCAACAGACCATCAGCTCCTGGCTGCATTCTTCCAGAGAAAGATGCCTGGGAGAGAGGGATGAAAGCCCAGGAAATGACTGTGAATGGGAATCACCCACTCAGTGGTGCCACTCCATGAAATCTGCCCTCAACAATCTTGTCATTCAAGCTCAAGCTGCTGTAGTGTGGAAGAAGGAGGGCCGTGAGGGGATATCTGAGCTAGGGCTGCACGATTATGGCCAAAATGTTAATCACGATTAATTTGATCAATACTGAAATCATGATTATTAATCACGATTATTAATTAGGTTAGGGAAAACATTTTTATTGCACTTTCTATTTTAAATGAACAATACATGAGCAATTCTTTCAGTTCAAAATTAAACTTAAAATAAAAATAAAAATAAAAATAAAAATAAAAATAAAAATAAAAATAAAAATGTTGCCAACTTTGACAGTTGCGAGTAGAGTCGCTGATGTTCCCTCCACCAGTGGGTGCTCCTCACTAACAAGATCGACACACTGCACTCACTTGTTAGTTTGGCAAAAGTGGATTTATCTTCATGTTTGCTTGTAAACCTGTGTGCAGCAGCACCATGGAGGAGCCCACTGCGCTGTTTAAGTAAATGACACTGTGCTTTTGTACTGACATTTTAGGCTGCGCAAGTCAAAACGTGTTGCCGCTGAGTTGCATTTTCATGGCCGTTTATATCGCGGAGAGCCATGCCCGACGTGAACCGCAAGCTTGACTCGCCTCCAAGCGGCCTGCAGTCATGTGGCGCTGACCGCGGCCCCGAGCCACCTGTCTGTCCCCCTCCAACAAGCAGTGTTGTGATACTGAGCTCATGTGTGCAGGAGAGCAGAGAGAAAGACGTTTTTAAAAGTCTCTTTATGTTCAGCTCTCAGTACTTTTATATCTTCACACTGAATCTTCATGTTTTTAAATGCAGTTTCTCTCCTCTGTCGGTGTTTTTTACTGTCAGGTGTCTGTTTTATTACACACAGTTGATGTCTGTTGGCCTGTGCTCGCTCACAAGAGCCTCCGTTAACTGTTGCTTGCGCTCATGAAGCGCGTGCTGCTCATCTAGTGGGAGGGGCTGAGGACACAGAAAACGACACCTAACTCAGATGAGACTCAACAGTTTTCTGGCTTTCTACCTACTGCAGCTTTAATAAAGCCCTAACCTTTCGTTCGCCCCCTGGTGGTTGGCTGACTACTGGTTGAGAAAGTGCTTGATTTGATATGCAGCAGAGCCCGCATTTTAAATGTTAATATCACTGACAATCATGTTCATTTAATCGTGGCGGCCAAAATCGTGATCATGATTAAAATTCGATTAATTGTGCAGCCCTAATCTGAGCTGAATCCACTGCCAATCACTTAGCATGGTACTTTAGCAACCTGAAATGATTGTCAGCTACTGACATGAAGCTTTGATAATTTTGGTTCTAGTTCTGAAAATAAATGCAGGACAAACTTTTTCCCAATCATGCATTTTGGCCTTTTCTGCCTCAAAGATGCACTATCACTAACCCTCTTCTTAACCCCGCCCATCTCAGTTACTGCTGGTACATCTGTCAAACTTTTTATTCTTAGACTGCATATGTGTAGTTTACACTGCAGTGGCAGACTTAACATTGAAATTGGCAGTACTTTTTGTATTACCTTGCGAGGCAGCTGGATTTGCAAGATCACGCAAGAATCCAGCTTGCCAGGCTTCAAGTTATCCGTTTGTGGAATGGAAGTGACTTGTCTCAAACAATGGCAGCTCCTGAAGAGGTTAACATAGACACTGTGAAAGCATCAGTTATATCAGAACTGGGGAGTATTGCTTCATTGAAAGAAGAGCAAAGAACGACACTGAGGGCTTTTCTCCATGGAGAAGATGTTTTCACTTGTTTCCCAATTGACTTCATTAAGAGTGCGATCTGATTGGTTGAAGTTAGCCTTTTGAAAGTTCCTGCCCTTTTCCAAATAATATCTAAGGATGACTTCCTAGACAGTTCTGTGTTACAAAAAAAAATCTGGCATGTCAGGTTACTTTGGCAACCCAGGCTCTTTGACTGCACAGAGAAGTGAACAAAAGCAACTTCTCATTTCTAGCTAACGACAGACGATTTTGCTGGCAAAAATGATGACTCTGACTAGCTGATTTCATAAGTGTAGCTAGCTAATGTGAGCTAATGGCGATGTTTAAACTCCTTGAGCCACCAGAGAAGTCCATCTCCAGTGGACTTTTTAATGTTTCTATCTGCCACATTTTAAAATGAGAACCCTATAAAGTGCTCTTAAACATGTAACAGGCATTTTCACACTAGGTACAATGGATTTGTACCGTGCCAGAGTATGATTGTCCCCTTTTCAAATGGACTCAGTTGCAGATCAACAAGCTGTGCCCCAGCATGGTATGCAGTGTTCACACTTACCAAACAAACTGGACTTTGGGGTCAAGCATGTTTGGATCCATGCCCAGGTCCTGAGTGATAAAGTCCCCAAAGTTTCTGAATAGCTGAATCAGTCAGTTGAATAAGTGACATAATGTTAATGCTAAAAGCAAATACTGATCAGATTGTGATATTCACACTGAGGGGCAGGGAAGAGATGGAAACGTTTGTATGATCAGAAGGAATTGCAAACAACAAACCAGACCCACTCTCCAACATCAAAAAGCATCAAACCCAAACAGGTCACCACTTAACACTTATATTAGATGCATCATGATGCAATACGTGACGATCAATAACGATTAACAAATGTTCAAAAATCGATTCTTTTCCATGATAGTGAAATCACAGAAACACAATCGCAGCACCTGAAAGTTGGCCGGAAAGAAAAAAGCCGCCCGGACAGTTTTAAGGGATGGACTCATAACAGACTGTTAGCCAACACGGTGCCA
>JAJHUR010129823.1:0-10809 GCA_027495735.1 Lutjanus campechanus | reverse complement strand
CCACGTTAATGAGAGTATTTCTGTCATCTATCATGTAGATATACCTGCTGTATTTCACCATCTGACCAATGTTTGCTGAGATGTAAGCTAGCTTTAGCCTCAGTAAACAGGAAACTGCTCAGTGAGCTACTGTCTCCTTGAAAACAAGCTGGCACATCTGGAGTCTGTCCTCAAATTAAACGTTAAAATAATTAAAAATAATCATGAGTCTGACCAGACGTTTCAGCACTAAGTTGTTTTTTATACACTGATGCTGGAGACATACGTTGGTTGGTACCAAGACAAACTGAGCTCTGTTCTGCACTAGTTTCCTTCCATCTGCTGCTGCTCCTGAGCAGGTAGACACAAACTCTACTTCTGTAAAACTGATGAACAACACGACACTCACACAAACACAAACTGAGAACAAAGTGAGTGAACAGCTTCCTCTTGTTCTTCTTTCAGCAGCTACACGACAGCTCTGACTGTAAACAGGGAAACTTCTGTACGGAGGATATTTAACAGTAAATAAGAGAAGTTCAGTGACGTGCGTCACGTGCTGCCGTGTGTTCGTATTGATCCTGACAGCTTCTGTAACATAATCACACTCTGCGGCTGCTGGGTTTAACACAAAAACACAGCTGCGAGTCACATGCCCATTATACTGTAAAAACTCGCTCTGAAGACACTGTGTCCTTCTGTCTGCTGTCTTCATACAGTCACAACGTGTCCTGATTTATGTCAACCTGCAGAGACAATAACCTGTAATCTGCAGAGGGACGGTGGAGACTGTCCACTTCCTGTCTGCACGTTTAACTAGTGTCACAAACTGTCGGCGCCTTCCATAATCGATCATTGGTAAAATTAACAACCAATTAATCAATTAATCATTCTTCAAAAATCGTTTAAAAATGTTGCATTCACGAAACAAACCCTCAAAGTTTTAGTATTTCAACAATCCTTGAAGAACTCTTTCTTCTACAAAAGGTTCTTTGATTAAAAATGACTCAAAACAACTAAATGATCATCAAAATAGATCAGATTAATTAATTAATAAATTAATAGATTAATCATTGCAGCTCTAAGTATTTATGTTTGTTGTTCGGTTTATTAGTTTGTCCAGCTGTTTCTTCCTTTGTTGTGCACAATTTATTGATTAATTGATTGATTTAAATACAAAAAATGTTGAAATTTCCTCCCAGTGAAGCATTTTTTCACTAGAAGTCATGATAATGAACTGACAGCATGGTAGGATATTATTCTTTATTTTAAAACTGTAATCTGCTAATAATCCACATTTTCACTAAACTGTAATCTGATTATGTCTTTTGTATCTGTAACTGTAACAGAATAACAAAATAAAATGACAGAAAGTGTCCAGCAGGAGGCGACACTGAGTTTCTGTTCTGTATCTGTGACATGAAAACATCTGGAGGTTCTGTGTGGAACATAAAGCAAGAGAGGAAATATTCGCTGGTGAACACTGACATCTAGCTGTCGATGGTGGTACTGCAGCCTGTCTGTCTGTCTGTCTGTCTGTCTGTCTGTCTGTCTGACTACCTGCAGAGACCCTTTCCAATGTCTTAAAGTGTGTCTGAGTCCACCCCTCATAAATAATGCATGACAGGATGGACAGATTAAAGAGAAACAGAGAGAAAGGACGTGGAAAGAAAGAAGAGGAAAAAGGAAAAGGAGGAAGAGGAGGAGGAGGAGAGAGGAAGACGGTGAGGTGATGCGGAAAAAAGGACAGAAAGACAGTAAAAGGAGGAGGAGGGAGACGACAAAGAGAGACAAAGAAGAGAGTGTCCTCAACCACATGCAGGTGTCCTCAAGGAGGATTCACCTTCTCTCTCTCTGTGTGTGTGTGTGTGTGTGTGTGTGTGTGTGTGTGTGTGTTGGACAGAGGGAATCACTCGACTGCCAAATTTTCTGCTTCCCTGACGACAACATATAGGACGTCCCCACTGTAACACACACACTTTTGTTGGCGTAGAAAGTGCTGATCCACCTAAACCACCTCCCTCCCTCCCTCTCTCTTTGCTGTCCTCTGATTGGTCCTCAGAGGTTCATCAGATGAACAATATCACTTCACACTCCATCATCAATTAGTTCTATTATCAACATGGATCATAATTTGTGGTTTGCTAACACTGAAACTGAGATGGAGCAATACAGTGTGTTGTACTACATTTATGTTTTTAACCTTTTTTTTGGAAATCTCTGATGTTCCTCTGCGGTGAGATTAACACTGTTTACTGTCACTGCGACTTTTTTATATATCAGATTTTTATTTTGTATTCTTACACTCTTCACTAAACTTTCAAAGTAAAATGTCCTTGTATGTTTTCTTCTGGGGTAAACAGAGCTGAGAAGTTGGATGCAGCCACTTGGTCGCAAAAGGTCTTAATTTACCCAGAATTCATTGTGCCATAGTCTTACTTAAGACTGTAAGGAACTAAACTGTTTTGTGCAACAAGATTCAAAGTCTGTCTTTGTGGAACTGACCCCAGAAGAGACATCAGTCATCACAGTTATCCAGCTAATGTTAGCTTAGCATAGTGTTTCCGTTTCACACAGCAGGAGGACACTCAAAGAATTAGAATTGAGAATTTTTAAAAACCCAAAATGATAAGCAGAATCTGTAAAATCCAAACGGCTTATATAACTGGGGTTGAAAAAGTCCTAAAGAGAGCGTTTTTCTTTAGGTCTGACTGCCATCTACTGTAGGTAACTCTGACTATGGAGAGGAACCTCTAACAACACTTCAAAAACTCTGAACTATCCCTTTAAACATATTTCTGAACTATTATTGTGATCGATGCTCAAACATGTTTCATGTTGCTGAGACGTGTTAAACTTTTTAGATGCTTTATACTGTCAATGTTAAAAACAATCAAGCCCAAGTCAGTGTTCAAAAAATAAGATTCAAATGAATGTAAGACTTTATATTGTGTGAAGCCAACATTAATAACTCTCAGTATCAACCTGCAGCTTCATTAAAGGGACTAACAGTAAAATCACAAACCAACCGAACAGGAAAACAGGCCGATGTTTTCGGTTCTGATCAGCTGAGACACACAAACACAAAATCATCACATTAAAGTGTTTTTCACGTTTTCTTTTGGAGGATTTGGTATTTGTGAGGATGTTTGTCATGTCAAGGCTGGGTTTGTTTAATTTGTTTTGCTGGTAAACTAGATGTTTTTGAAGGTGCATTAAGGTCTTTCAGGTTTGGTGGGTTTTTTTGTTTTGTTTTTTTTATTTTGCTGAGGTGAATTAATCATTCAATTTGGAGGACGGTGTTCAGAGAATTTATTAAGGCTGAAAAACAGCTGCTGGTGGAAAAACACAGACATCACAGAGGAGGAGAGTTTAAAACCTCACCTGTGTAAAACAGATGTTTGGGTGGCTGAAACGTTGATAACAGGAACCTTCAAAAGACTATTTTAACACTTTTGATGCTGATTTTCTCTGTAAAACCTTTAATGTGACTAAAAACACTTTTTACTTAATTTTAAGGAAGATTTACATGAAATCTGATCCAAACATCTGGAGCATCGTGAATTAAGGTGTCGATTACAGGTGTTTATAGTCCGAGTGGTATCGACCAATCATGTTTGAGTATGCTTTGCTTGGATGGAGGTAAACAGTCCCTGTGGAGAATCATTGGCTCAAACTGACAAGCTTGGAGCCAAACAGCCACTGACTGATGACAAATTAGTTTTTTATTAGCTTTTAGCTTAACTTCATTAAGTTCCCTCAAAAATGTGCTAATTTTTTAATCAACTGTCGTCTCACAAAGTTAAACCTCCTCAAATGTAAACTGAAAGTTAATACTGACTCACAGTTTAGAGTAAAAACTAAACTGAGGTTTAAGTGGATTATTTCTTTATTTAAAGCTAGTTTTTAACTTTGGCGTGACATAATTTAAAATTAAAACATGATTTAATCAGGTTTAAAATTGAATTCTTGTTGGTGCGACCCAGCCTCAGACCATCCCAGAGGAAGATCTCTTCGTTTTAAAGCCTGCGTCTCACAGATATTTTCTCATACTTCTTAAATTCAGATTCTGAGAAAAAAGACTGTCTTGTCTCAGAGACCAATTTGGGCCTAATTTAAGATCTTAAAATGTCCTTTTTTTGTCTCACAGCACTGGTCTTAAATTTGTCTTCATTAATCAGCTCCTGAAATAACGACGCACTTTAAAAGAAATCTCTGCTGTCTTAAATGAGATCTTAAATTTGTCTCAGTGGTCAAATTTAAGTCTTGTCGCTCCGTATGTTAGTCAAAGAGAAACACCTGGGACACCTTGAGTTCAGCAAAAGATCTGCTGCTTTTCTTTTGTTTTGCTCCTTTTGTTCCTCCAAAGGGGAAACTTAAGTGAGCCGAAAATAAGAAAAGACGACTGTCAGTCACAACATCCCACAGAAGTCACAGCTGTGACAAACCAACCAGTTACTGGTTACCATCACAGGCTGTGCACTTTCTGAGATTCTCTGTTTTTGCTTTACTTCTCAGGTGTTTTGTGTGTCTCATCTGGAGCCTAGAGATCCAGAAAAGGCCTGACATCAAGTTCAACAACATCGGTACGTTAACCAATAATCAAAAACTCCCACAATCCTCAGTGCTGTTGGGACACGACGCGAGTTCTCCGGAGACCCGGCAGCTTCACTCCATCATGCTGAGGAAATGAAGGGTGTCCTGAGTGATCTCATCTCAAAGCGCTTTGACCGCTTCAAGTGACTGAACAAGCTGGAGTGAAGTGCACCTCGTCTAATACAAAATTTAAGAGCCATTTAGAAAGATAATTTTAGCTCGGCGCTGCCTCCTTACGAGCCTCTGGACTCGGCTTTACTGGACTCATTTCAGTGTGAAGGAGAAGGTGTGACCTGTCCTCTGGGGAGCAATGAATCATGGGTAAAACAGCCTGTAGAGTCGGTCTGGAGGGGGAAGAAGTTACTCATTCATTTTACTTATAAGTACTTTGCTTTGCATTTCATCTCTTTATAGTGTGCAACAGGTCAGCGTCTTTATGTTGTAGTCATCTGATTTAATGGTTTAATAACAGAATCAGGGTTCCTACAACTTTTCGTGTAATTCAGGCACTTTTCAAAGTTTCCGGCACCACACGGCCGAGGTGAATGATAAATTTATGTCCATACACATGCTCAGACTGTTTAAATCAGATGCTTCTGTGCTATCAACAACCAAAATTATGTTTCGTGTTCAGAATTCCACTTAATTTCATGTTTCAAAAGGTACTAAAGGTCATCCCAGAGGAAAGGAAAAGTTCTGTGTCTAACCTGCGTCTCCGAGACATAAATGAGCTCAATTTAAGACCAGTATGAGACTTTGATCATTTTCTCATGCTTCTTAAATTCAGCTCCTGAGAAACAGCCTTTGTCTCGTCTCTGAGTCTAATTTGAGCCAAATTTAAGATCTTAAATTTTTTTTTTTGGTCTCACACAGATGATCACTGACTATCTTGTTGGATGGGACAGAGAGGGAGGAATCAGGTAAAGGAGGAAGAGATGGAGGAGGATAAAAAAGGTGCTACCGTACCACGCTGTGTCACTGAAGTAAAGCACTAGTTTTTCCACTCCTGGTCGAAGGCAGAGGGAAGAGGGAAGAAAAAAAACACACAGAGGACAGACGGAGGACAGTTAGAGGAGAAAGCACACCGGAAGAAGAACAACAAACTCACTCAAAGATTAGATTTCTCAACAGATTCAAGCAGAAGTCCACGATCTGTCTGTCCTCAGTTAAAGACGGACAGAGTGGACGTGCTGTCATGGAGTTATGGTTCAAGGATTTGGGCTGAAGAGGGACAGACAGGATGGAAGGACAGAGGACGTGCGCACGTGCATCAGGAGACAGGAACGAGAAGCTAACGTTGAGCAAGAATTTAGGAGAAAGTTGATTAATGAACACATTAAAAATCAATGATGATGCTTCAAAGTGAAAAGTAAAACTCTGAGTGAAGTGAAGTGACCAGCAGATTAAATTCATGTTTCCTCTCTGAAGTTTCTCCACTAATGTTGATTCATGAATAAATTAAAGTAACCTTCAACGTCACACAGGAACTTTTAATTTGAAGGACTCGATTCAGTGCAGCTGTGTCTGCAGTTGAGCATAATTTTGAATATAATATAAATTTTTTTGTGCCGGCAGAGCCTCCACATCTCCATGAAAAACATGTCTGACCTTTGACCCCTTCATCTCCTTACTTTGAATACTGGACTGAAGCTGCTGCACTGACAACAGTCCTTGGTGAACATTTTATATTCTGTTTTTCTTCAATAAAGGATTTGACATAAATGGAAACCCTGAACTTACTGAATTCATTTCAGTGAAATACTTTTCTGTGCGGTGATAAAATCGTCTTTTCTACAATAATCCTGCACCTTTCAGCTCCGTCCAACATTTTCTCTTATGTTCCAGTGAACAAAAATGTTTTTATCTGATGCTAAACTCAGACTGCACAATACACCCTCCACTCAGATCACAGTTATCACAGTTTTGGATTAAAAAAACATCTTTGTTTTTGTTTCCAGTGAATAAATGAATGATAATGAATGTGCAGCACTAATGTTAAGCTTTGAAAGTTGTAGTTTTCTGATGTCAGAAGGAAACTTTTAATGTAATTAAATAGTTTTTTTAATTAAATCATTTTTAGCAAAACACTACCTGGGGGAAACTAAAGCCTGTGTACGTACTAATATCAGATTATCAGTTTGATTTGTTCCATTATTGATTTGTTTCGATTTATATTGAAAACACCTGAAGAAGAATCACCAAAAATTTGAATTTATGTTATTAATTATCAGAATAAGGACGACAGTGATTTGAGGGTGTGGAATCACTTGATGGGAGGCTGGGAAACTCCTTAATGATGATGATGAGGAGGAAGATGAGGATGAGGTGAAGGAGACTCAGCAGTGTGTTTGGGTGAGGCGGGGTAGGTTAAAACTCACTTTTTCTAGCGAGGTGGGAGGGGATGCTGGGCTTGGGCCGCCCCCTGTAAGGCCTGGAGCGCTGATACTGCCAGGGTGGAGAGAGGAAAGGGACGGGAGGTAAAGCCTGAGGAGACACGGACGCAAAGAGACAGAGAGAGAAGGAAAAAAAGGACGCTGATTCAGAACTTCATGGGAGGGAAAACAGAAGAGAAAGGGAAGACACAGAGGAAAGGAAGGGGGACAGACTTTGGATTGTCTCAGCTGTAAGAAAAGTTTTGCCACCAGACGTCATCAGACGAATTCTAAATGTTTTACTTCCTGATTGAAAAATATGAAAAGTAGTGAAGAGCGAGAAATTATTCTGTTTGAACTGGGCCACAAATGACACGTTTGTCAATTTAAACAGAAAGTCTCACTTTGTCGTAGTTCAGTTCAGTTTAATGTGAAACCGCTCAGTGAACTGCATCTCTCGTCTCGCGCAGTATACGTCACCAGCACCAACATGGCCGCCACCTTGTAACGTTCTCTTACCTGAAGCGACTCCTGGTGCTTTTACGAGACAGACCTGTCGTTCGTGTGATGACATCCCAGTATGACAACACACAGACATCGTAGCTTCAGCAGCTAACGTTAGCTTTTGGAGTCAGAAAATCATGACGTCACTCATGTGACTTCTGGGTGTTTCGTCTTTATGATGACGGATCTTCACAGTCTGATACTTAAATCGTTTTATACTGGGATTGGATTTGTGCAGAGACATTCTCACTGTATTTGATTACCATCATCATCATTATTAATATTCTCTTTTCTAAAAACACGTATTTTGTGACAACAGACGTTGCTTAAAATGATGAGGGAATAAAGTGAAAGGAAAAGTGGAAGATGGAAGAGACAGACAACAAATACAGTATATACACATAAATAAAATAAATTCTACAACCCACAAAATAAAATCAAGAGAAAGTCAAAGTAAATTTGTGGGTTTTAAGTTGCTGATTTGGCCTCCTGTTTCTGACTGAAACACGCAGCTTTTAAGTTTTTATTTCTTTTGCTTTTATTTTATTTTTCTGTCTTTAATGTTTCAGGGTTTTTGTTATATTTTTCTGCTAAATTGTTGTTTTGAATCCTGTTTGTGAATCACTTTGGGCTGCATGAAGGATGACAAACAGTCTGTTTTATTAAACAGTGTGTTCCATGTTGCACCGTGTGTGTGTGTGTGTGTGTGCGTGTGTGTCCTCACAGCGTGCTCTCTCCACGGCGTCTGCGAGGCGACGCTCTCTCTCTCTGTCACACTCGTCTGCGTGTGTCGATCCATCCTCCCCGTCGTCTCCTGGCAGCGACACCTGCTGGTCGCCATGGGAACCGTCTGCTCACAGGGAAACATGGAGACGGGATGTGAACACGCTGATGTTTGACTTCATACAGTTAAAAAAAGAGACAGAGGGGACAGAGACAGAGACACAGACCAGCTGCTGGGTGAGCTGCGCGATGGTTCGGTCTCGACTCCTCAGCTCCTCTCTGAGCTGCTGCACCTCCTGCAGGAGAGCCTGCACCTAAACACACACACACACACACACACACACACACAAGTTAGGGCTGCGGAGAGGCATTCTGGGAAATGTAGGGTTTTATAATAGCAGAAGAAGCAGGTGAGGCTGGTTCACGATCACTTAGAACCCCACTTTTTAAAATTGTCAATCCATCACAACCTAATTTCTGCAGACATGAACGACTGACTGATTTTTACTGACAGTTGTGTGTCACTTTATGTTTTCTTCATGTCTGATACTTCTTCATAAATGAGTAAAGTAAATTCATTTGTTTTCATTTCTTCAGGAAAACAAAGGACATATTAACCTGCTTCAGGGTAAGCAGCAAGGTAAGGGCACGTTTTCTTCACTCAGTAAAACAATAGACACATTTTAAATTTATAAAAGGCAGATTTATAAAAGGCAGATATAAATCTGTATAAATCTAAGACTATGTAAGAAATTCTGACCAGGGTTCCTGCTACTTCTCTAGAGTCAAATTCAAGCACTTTTGAAGCTCCTTGCAGCTGTGGTAAATTAAAATTAAAAGTAAGAATCCTGCTTAGTGTCAACCTCAGCTGTTTAAATAAAGTTTGGGACGTGCTAACCTGTGTGTCGGAGCCGTGGGATGACTGCTCAGCTTCAGGACTCAGAGTGTCTGTGGTCAGAGTGTCGTCGTCCACGTCCTCCTCCTGAACAACAGACAGCGTTTAGACTTTATTCTGGGTAAAAATGTTTATTAGCATTCATAAGAACTTTATAACCTTGCGCCTCTTCACTTGTGAATATTTTATACAGCTGTGGAGGAAGTTTTATGCAGCTTGTCACATTCTGGATCTTCTGACGTTGATCAGACTGAAAACAAACTTTGAGGACAGGAACAGTGAAATGAATTTGCCCTGATCGGTGCAAATTCTGTCTCTTATACACATCTAGATGTGTATAAGAGACAGGTTTTATGCAGCTTGTCACATTCTGGATCTTCTGACGTTGATCAGACTGAAAACAAACTTTGAGGACAGGAACAGTGAAATGAATTTGCCCTGATCGGTGCAAATTAGAAACAAACACGACTGTGTGGGTTGAAAATGTTTCATTCGGAGCTAAAAAGCTGCACTTCATAAACAGCAGAGATGGGAAGAAAAGTATAGAAGCTGAAAAATGGAGCATAAACAGTTTGTTTGCCAGGTCAAAGGATAACTTCTGTATTTTCTCATGTTTTTGTGTCTGAGTGACTGATGTGGACAACAACAGTTTTTGAAATTGGTCCAGTTCTGAGGGAGAACGCTGCTGCCGTCAGCTGAGAAACAGACTGTGATCATTATGAGACGGAGCTTTTTGTTAAAGAATAAGATCCTGTATGTTTAACCAGAAAAAGAAGATTTATTGCTTTATTCAAAAACACCGACCAACTCTGGTTTGGTGTGAAAATAACAGGAGAGGAGCATTATTAATGATTTATTACAGCTCATAAACAGACACTAACTCATTCAGAGAACATTCTGCATTAATTTGAACCCTGATTTACATGAAACAGGCAAAGAAAAACACAGTTATTCTCGCCTGGCATAAAAATTTTAAATTTCAAAGGGAAAGTACTTATCCATTACTAAATGAATTTCATAAAAATGAGCTATACATGTCTTATCAATTATACAGTCGCCTCCCGATCAGATTTTATGATCAGCAGAAGGATTTATTAGCAGTTTAACTTTTGAAATTGTGCTAAAATGATCCTGACAGCCGCAGCTCTCTAACACAAAACTGGACCAGTTTCAAAACATGTCGTCCTGATTAGTGACTTTGACACAAAAACATGAGAAAATAAGATTCAGGTAGAAAAATACAGAAGTAAACCTTTAAAATAAGGCTGTTTCATCAGCAGACTGTATCAAACCTGATCCTTTAAAGTCAGAATATCATCATAACTCAAATCAAATCATAATCATCTAAATAAATGTGAAGTTAAACAAACGTTGATACCTCCTGTACCTTCACTACCCTCCTCTTCCTCCTCTCTCACCTGAAGCAGTAACCTCTGCAGGAACTCCAGCTGTGATCTGACCGCAGAACAGTCTTCAGCCAGTTCCTCCACATCAACACCCAGACCAGGAGAACCGGGAGAACCAAGAGACAGACACGGAGACCTGAGGGGAGACGGAACAACCGTTTATATCTACAAACCTACATCTGTCTGCTGCGTTCAGGGACACTGGACGTCTAAACGATACAAACAAAACATGTCCAAATATGCAGGAACCCTCTCTGGAGGTTCTATCCAGAACCTCTCTACCTTTCTAAGGGTGCTAACAAGAATCCACCTGGGGGAGGGGGTGGGGGGGTCT
>JAJHUR010129812.1:0-10255 GCA_027495735.1 Lutjanus campechanus | reverse complement strand
TGTGTATTGTTTTACTGATGAGAGAAAAAAACAAGAGGCTGTTAATTCCACCTAAATGAACTTATTTAGTCTCTTTTATGAAGCAGGCTGATGTCCTGCACTGTAAAAACAAAAAAGTTGACAAAACTCAAACTCTCAAAGTAACTTAGTCCAGTAGATTTTTGAGCCCAACTCAAACTTCTCAGTTTTTAAAAAGTTTTACCAACTAATAATGTTCTGTTGAAATAATGTATGTTTCTTCTTTAGATAAACTGGAATCTTTGAGTTTTAGAAACCCCCAAAAGTGTATTTCAACAATCACTGAGTAAGTAAATAAAGTAAATAATGGTTAATATTGGAATATTTTCAGTATTTTCAATTTTCAAGCACCCAAACCAGGTTCACAGCTCACTATGAACAGTTTTTGACATTTTTGAAACTTTATTTTTTGAGTTTCTAAACTCCAAAGATTCAGGTTTATTTCAAGAAGAAAAGTAAATTATCCTAAATATTTTTTAGCTTATTTATAGTTATTGGGGGTTTTTTAGGTTCTAAAAAGGCCTATAATGAATCAGTTTGTTTTTAAAAAGCATGTCCTTAGAAATAAAGTTTTGAGAACACAGCTCTATGGAACATCCTGTTACACTTTCAAAAGAAAGGTCTTGGGTCAGTTTAGGCACCAGAACTTCTTGGTTTAGGAAAACGATCATGGTTTGGGTTAAAGTAACAACTTCCCTTAAACATTCAATACTGACTTTTGGTCTCACAGGGGAACTGAACCCTGGTTTGTCCCCAGTCCTGTGTTTGACCATCCACCACAGTCTACTCCCTTTTTCACTCTTTCTCGCTCTTTATAACACGTTCATCCTTTTTACTTTGAAAGTTGTGCTGATTGACATGAAAAATTTGCATCAAATCTTTACTCATTATTGAATCTGGTATGTATAAATTACATTTCGTGACTATTTCTCAAACTGCCAAGATACTGGGCTGCCCAAAATGTCATTCACTGAACATAGTCTAACGTATCCTATCAGTCTAATTCAGGCTTATAGGCGTCTTCAGTAAAAATAGACCCTTGGCTCCCGACACATTTCCAGCACTAGTGTGATAAATTAGTCCCAAGTTGTCTTGATGGTTTTGTCTTGGCCACTGTCCTCATCGTCATCACCTCAGAGGAATGTGACTCCTCCTCAGGTCAAATGTCAAACTTAACTTCAGGAGAGAGGCAACATTTTATTCACCGACTCGAGCTTTTCCTTGTTAATCAGACACAACGCTGAGTACATGCACACCCTGGACAGCTCACTGCTGCAGACTGGACTCCAGTCTAGACGCCGTTTAAATCACTACCAAAGGCTTTTCCACCAGACCTTTGCCAAGAGCTCCACTAAGGTCATGGAATTTACTCTCATGTTCGGAGCGGAGCCGCTGGGCCAGCTCCTGTGTTTCTGTGAAGCGCAGCAGTTTGGTTTAGAGGTTGTTTCACTAGACCAGAGTAATGTTACTGCAGTAATGGGCCATTTATGACCTCCAGGCCCGCTCGCTCGTCTGGCCATCTGGGTGTGCATGGCTAGACTTGTCTGACAACAGCCACTCAGAAATAAATCTTGGGAAGGGAATATTAGGTAACACAGCGTGCAGAGGTGTAACACAACCTCCACATTTGGCTGGTCTGTGGATATAGTAAGTGTAGATTTTATGGCAGAGGGGTATCATTGTGTTCTTGGTAACTACAAACCCAAAGTACAGTAAAGTTAGAAAACAGAATGCAATGATTTTGGAAATCCTTTGGACTTGTGTTCAATCGAGTACAGCACAAAAACAATATACTTAATGTTCAAACTGATAAACTTCATTGTTTTTTATAAATATGCACTCATTCAATTTGATGTCTACAACATGTTTCAAAAAAATTGAGGCAGAGGCAACAAAGGACTGTGGAAGTTTAAATTAAGCATTGAAGGACATCCTCAAAAGGTTCAGTCAATAGCAAGCAAAGATGGGGTGAGGGTCACCCCTTTTTTAAAACTGCAGGGAGATCTCACCATCTACAATCTATAATATCATTAAAAGATTCAGAGAATCCAGAGAAATCTCTGCATGTAAGAGGCAAGACCTCTGTGACCTTTGACCTCTCAGGCAGCACTGCATTAAAAACTGCATTAAAAACCCACACCATCGTATAAAGGATACTACATGGGCTCAGGAACACTTGTTGTCAGTTGTCAGTAAACACAGTTTGTCTCTGCATCTACAAATGCAAGTTAAGACTCTATCATGCAAAGAGAAAGACATATATCAACAACATCCAGAAACACTGCAGACTTCTCTGGACCCGAGCTCATCTGAGATGGACTGACGCAAAGTGGAAAAGTGTCCTGTGGTCTGACGAGTCCACATTTCAGATTGTTTTTGGGAATCATGGACATCATCCAGATTGTCACTAGTGCAAAGTTCAAAAGCCAGAATCCTGCAGCACGGATGCTGAAAGGTTCATACAGGTTTTGGGGCAACATACGCTGCCATCCAGACGTCTTTTTCAGAGACGTCTCTGCTTATTTCAGACAATACCAAGACACATTCCAACAGTGTTCCAACAGCGTGTCTTCGTAGTAAAAGAGTTCAGGTACTAGACTGAGCTGCCTGCAGTCCAGACCTGTCTCCCATTGAAAATGTGCGGTGCATTATGAAGCACAAAATACAACAACACAGACCAAACAGGACTGTTGAGCACCTGAAGTCGTATATCAAGCAAGAATGAGAAAGAATTTCACTTTGAAAACTTCAACAATTACTGTGTTGTGTTGTTAAGAGAAAAGCTGATGTGTCACAGTGGTAAACATGCTCCTGTCACAACTTTCTGGGAAAGTGTCGCAGGCATCAACTTCAGAATGAGTATATATTTACAAAAAACAATAAAGCTAATCAGTTTGAACATTGAACAGCTAGTCTTTGTGCTGTATTCAGTTGAATATAGGTCAACGGGTTTCTGCAAATCATTGCATTCTGTTTTTATTTATGCTTTACACAGCGTCCCAGGAAATGTAAACTCAGTTTAACTAAGAATGACTCCTTCATTATCGGACTGTACTGTGATTATTTCTTGACTGTGCAGCTCAATAATGACCTACACCAGTATGGAAAGCCTGCATCATCAGGACTACAGCTGTATCTCATTATTCAAGGAATGCAGGGCTTTTGTAAGAAAAGGCTGTGCAGAATATGGGCTGGCTTTCTCAAATCCTTCTTTTCCCCCCTACTTCTCCCTCTCAGCTGAGCTCCTTCGGCTATGCCACGGTCCCCTTGCTTATGAGACGATGAGAACCCACACCCGCGGGGCCCCCACAGTCTTCTTCATAAGTCTGCTGTGGCCCCTGCTCGCTCCGGCGGTGGCGGAAGTGGACCCCAGCGGAGGAATCCCCTTCATGGGAGGCAACTACAATGGTCATCCCATGCTGTACTTCAACCGGGGGGACGTGGAGGAGATGCAGTACGCGGCCACGGGGAGTCATCGGGACATGGCGAGGAGGATCCGCGAGGCCGGTGAAACCATGCTGGAGCACCCCGAGGAGTACCTGCCCCCCTGGAGCCCCGCAGAGTTCAGCGCCCGCTGGAACGAGGTGTACGGGAACAACCTGGGCGTGCTGTCCATGTTCTGCCTGCTGTACCCGCACAGGGCCGGGGCCCTCGAACTCGCCAAGGACTACATGGAGAGGATGGCGGCTCAGCCTAGTTGGTACATTTTCTGTCTTTTTATTATTTCATCTATTTCATTTGACACTAGGGCTGCTAGGGCTAAATTACATTTACTGAACAATCGATTAGTTGTTTGGTTCATAAAATGTCAGAAAATGGTGAAAAATGTTGATCACCATTTCGCAAAGTCCAAGACGATGTCCTCAAATGTCTTGTTTTGTCCATAACCCAAAGATACTCAGTCTACTGTCAGAGAGGAGCAAAGAAACCAGAAAATATTCACATTTTAGAAGCTGAAATAAGAGAATTTGGAGGGGTTTTTTTTCAGTCAATAAATCAATCATCAAAATAGCTGGGGATCAATTCAGCAACTAATCGATTAATCAGCTAATCGTGGCAGCACTGTATGAAATTATGAGATTTTAGCGCATTTCAGCCTGATTATTGTGAAAATTTCTACACGAGAAAGGATCAGGATTGACTTCCCTTTTGTCTGTTTTTCTTATTCCAGAGAAAAATAGAAATGTGGTCAGAGTTCACAGCTGGTACCTGATATCTGTGTGCATCAACTGGGTCTTAAGGCTCAATCCTCCCCCTCACAGGCTTTCTAGTCGCTCCATCTCCAGAGCGTTCTCATTTTTCTCTGTGGGCAGAGCTCCGGTAAAAACGCAACGTAAAACGTAAAAGTCTTCTGTGGTCCAGGAAATATGTTTAGCAGCTGTTTGCTGAGCATGCCCCCCCCCCCCAACTCTCCAACTCCCCAACCCCCTAACCCCCATGAAAGGAAATGAAAAGTTCAGATGTGAGCTGAATAGCCCCTCTACAGTGGCCAAAGCTGAGACTGAAGCTCAGCGTCCAGGTGACCAGACAGGGATTGACTCACTCTGCTCTCACTGTCAAACTGATGTAAACCAGGGTTCCCACACGTCCTTTAGTAGTCTCTTTTTTAATTTACCATCCAAAAATGTCTGGAGGTTTTGGAAATGAAGCATTAGATTTTGCCATAGTAACATCAGGCTTTTCCTGGACGCCATTTCTGGGTCTTTGAAGCTTTTGTGAGAATTATCCATGAATATTCTAAACTTTAACAGAGGAGATACAAGCTGTCATGCTGTCCTCAAACTCGGGGCCATTATTTACTCATGTATTTGCAATTAGGAGTCTAATGAAAGTTGTGGACGGGAGAGGAGGCATCAACCACTGTTTCATCCAGTAACAGAGTCTTAAGGAGTTGCGAGTGTGCTTGGAGGGTAGCTAGTCACAGCTTTGTGCTTTGACGGTTTTCCACTCGCGTACTCTGGTATCATGTGCATGTATGCAGGGTTTTAGGCTGATAAAATGTTAAAGAGGTGCTACATCACTCGCTCATCAGTCTTTGGCCGTAGATTATCATGGGTATGGTCAAAACTTTGAAATTTCATTTAGAAAGGGTGCACAATAAGGCTGCATCTAACAATTATTTTCATTGTTAATTTGGTCGTTTTTTTGGTCGATTATTTTCTTGATTAATTGATTAAAAGTTGTTTTAAAATATCAATAAATGGTGAAACATGTTGATCAGTCAGATTCATTTAATAATCGATTAACTGGTTAATTTTTGCAGCTCTAGTGCACAATGTAATGAAAATATTAAATCTAAATGTGGAGCCTTAAGATCAGGTAATAAAGCAGGAACCACCTGAAGGTCCTGATCATTGCATTTGATACTGTGCTGTAGTAATGCTCATTCCCAAACAATTTATTAGTGATCATTTTATTGCTTATCAGTTACCCCACAGTTAACACAATAAACCATCTGGGAAGGGCAGGTGCTGTCAAAAAACACTTGGCAGGTGATTGGATGGATGAACCATCAGTCTGTCACCGTCTATCATGGGAAAACTTCAACCAATCAGATCAACGAACCGTATGACATAGTCGCACTCTTGCCAAAGACAATCAGAAGAAAAGCAAAGTCATATTATTTTCTTAATACTCTCCAGTTCTGAAATGACTGACACTTTAACAGCATCTACACAGGAGCCGCCATTGTTTTTGAACAGTTGCTTTTCGTTGTGTTACACCTTGAATTAGGATAAACCACCATACATGTAGCTGCCTGTACTTCCTGATTAGTCCAAACCACTGTCGTTCAGACACAAGTACATAGCTTAAAACCAGGGTAGATGGATTCTTATGGGGCTGAACAATTAATTGAATTTTTTTTCGAAATCGCAATAATGCCTACGGCAATTTTCAGCAGGAGGCACAATGTGTTAAATGCAAAATGGATGTCAACACACCATTTTAAATTAAACCTCGTTGTTCTGCAGAAAGGTTCTGGCCTGCACGTCATATTTTTTTACACAAATTAAGTAAACAATTAAGTTTGTTTGTTACAGATCTTTGCAAAAAATCAGGGCAGTCACCCACTCTGCTCTGTTGTTAATCAGGCTTTGCCAATATCCCTTGTCTGATTCTGATCCACACTTAATCTAGAATAAAGTGTTTCCACTATGCTAGCTGGGTCTGGGTGATATAGCCGTTGTGTGAATAGTGAAGTTTCATATCTGTCGATATCGATAATTATTGACCATGTAGTACTCAAAGGGGCTGAGGTGGCTGAGAGGATGAAATGAGTAAATCACAATATTTTTGACCAAATACCTTGATATTGTCACAATGTGGATATAATGACAGTAAATGACATCACTTTACTGTAACAAAGCCTTTATAACCAGGAAAAGACAACACTTACACTACATCATGATATAGCAAGATCCAGTCTTAAATCACAATACAATGTAATATTGATCCATTGGTCAGCCCGAACACTAACTACGGTGTACAGTCATGACTGACTGACTCTCTCAGTTAGTTTTACTGTGACATGAACATTAACTGTCAGCATATGGAACTTTTGGAAGTTTGTATTTTTGAGGTTTGGTGTTTAAGTGGTTGGACAAATTGCTGCCATGAGTCTAATTGTCTTGTTGTGAACGTAGCAAGTCATTTTTTTATCTGCACAGTGGGAAGTAAGAACAGAGCACATGATGCAGATGTCTAACTTGCTGTCCTCAAAAATGTCAGCATGCATCGTCAATTACAAACTCGTGCAAACGTGACACCACAGTGAAACACGGCGTCTTTTTAAAGACGTTAGTCTAGCCAGTACATGCAGACGTTTGGGAAATGTTCTTTTTTAACCCAAATGACAAAGAATTTCCAGAGACACTTTTTGTTTTTCTTGTCCAGGTTTTGAGATATCCACCTCTTAGATTTCTGCCTCCCGTAGAATACAGTCAGGTCCTCACTGTCAGCCTTTTTCATAGGATTCATTTCTAATTCTTGAGATTGTAGTTCCAAAGTAAAACCACTCAGTGAATGAGGAAGTGTGCTTTTTTTCAGGGTAAGTTCTTGAAAGTTTTTCAGTTCTGTGAAACGTCAGGGACAAAACTCTGATGACCTGTTGATGAATCAAGCCAAACCTATCTGCATACCATGGATATCACCAGGGGGGAGTGAGAAAATTCCAGTTGTAGGCTGAAATTGTGTAAACTCAGCTTCCACGTGGCTGACTAAACCATTTAGCAATTCTTAATAAATGTGATGTCAACTTCAGCATCCTTCATTTGGAACTTGTGAGTCTGTTGGCAAGAAAAGAAAAAGAAACTGCTGGCAGAGAAATCTCACCACAAGATCCATTTAGTAGCTGTTGTTGAACTTTCAATCACATCACGAGTCAATCAAAAGTTCAGATTTCAGTTTTTCTGAGCACTTCAGCACTTCTCATCTGTCTTGGCTGAAAAGTCTGTTCTTGACCTCAGAAACAGTCCAGACCGTTCAAGCTATTTTTTTTAAAAGATGTTTGAGCTGCAGCCTTTAGAAAAGCATTGATATTTCCTCATATTAAAAGTAGGGTTGTTCCAACACCAATACCAGAATCAGAAATGCCTCTGATAAAAGACCCAGTCTGATACCACGAATGTATTAACCCTGAAACAAACACACACCAAATTCAGTCCAGACAACAACTATAGCAGTCCTATCACATGCACACAGGGTTTATAATATACAGCTGGTTAAAAAATAATAATATGAATATATATTTTAAATGTACTGGTGTCAGGTTGGCACTCTGTATCAGCTGATACACAAACGTTTGAAAGGAAAAATGATGAAATTATGAAGAATAATGATCTCTGATTAAAAAGCTCATTGAAAGTTATTGAAATGCAGATTTACAGATTAATGTTGATTCAGACTTCACATTCAGACCAGACACCTGAACGTCATGTGTGTGTGTGTGTGTGTGTGTGTGTGTGTGTGTGTGTGTGTGTGTGTGTGTGTGTGTGTGTGTTAAATTACACTCAGTAGATGCTTCCAGACTCTTCTCTATTTAGATCCTAATCAAAACTCACATCTATGGGAGCCCATTTCCTACAGTGAAAGAAAAAAATATACCCATAGTCATTTTGTCTTTTTAGCTCATAATTTCAACTTTTTATCTCATAATTCTGACTTTTTTTCTCAAAATGTTGACTTTTTATCTTATAATTTCAATATTTTATCTCATATTTCTGACTTTATATTTAAACAATATCACACCAGAGGGAGTGCAGTGTTTGTAAATATCAGCACTGGTGTGATTCGGTCGTAGTGGCCGAGTGCCGCAGACAATCACACCAGTGCTGATATTTACAAACACCGCACGACGTCGAGTGTGATATTGCTTTTATACAACAGTACTACACGGTAGTACTGTTGGTAATAAACAACAAGAGATTATGATTTGTTTGTTTAGTTAATCATTTATTTGGCTCCGCCAACACAAGTAGTTCCATAACAGGAGAGACTGTGGCTGTTGCCAAGCAACACATAAACATTTCCCACACAAGTTTGCTACTGTCGGCATATTACCGCTACTTTGTTAGCGGAGTGATAGTACTGTCTGTAAACAGTCCCAGTGCGTTGCTGCTGTATACCAGCACTCATGGAACGTCTCTTGTCCAATCAAATTACTCGGTCGGAACTAACTGTTGTATAACTCTTTTTATCTCATAATCTCAACTTTTATGTCATAGTTTTGACTTTATATCTCTTTTCATCCCATAATTTGGACTTTTTATCCCATAAATATGATTTACCATGGGGATATTTTTTTCTGTCACATAATGTTGACTTTCTTTCTCATAATTTCAACGTTTTATCTCTTTTTATGAGATGGAGATGGGCTTTCTATGGGAAATAAATTCGATAAAAAATATTACTTTAATCTCATAATTTGGAGTTTTTATTCCATAATTTTGACTTTCTATTTCATAATTACTACTTTTTATTTCATAATTATTACTATTATTTTATCTCATAATCTCCTTGTTATTTCACAGTAATATGCACAATAGGTCCCATTTGAACAGATTACAAAGTAAGCAGGAGAGAGTATTGTCTGTTTAGATTTATAGTATTGCCTGAAACTCTGCAGTTTTGTGGATTTTAATCAGTTATATGCAAAAAATAAATAAAATTTTTAAAAAAATCCACAGGAACCAGTTGAAACATCCTGACCTCACTTCATACTGTGAGAGGTATGATCAGTAATGATCCTGTCTCTTATACACATCTAGATGTGTATAAGAGACAGCAATACAAGTGTCAAAAGTAAGGAACACATGTTATGCTGAGTCAAACTGCCTTTTCTGAATTGTTTTTACATGCATTTACATTTTGGCTACCAAAAATTTACTTTGGCCACCAAATTTAGGGGTTTAGTGGCCTGTGAGGCCGGTGCTTAAAAGTATTAGAGTCTTTCTCTGTTTTAGCTTTCACCCTTGTCCTGTAATTGTTTTTTCAAAATCTTTGATAACCAGTGCTCCATGCTAAGTCATATTTTATTATATTTATGAGAATCACAGACAGCATAAATCAATATATCTGCAGCTACAGATATTTCCATACTATCTTAATCATACTCTTATGGATTGTTGTTTGATATACTGTAGGATTAAATGTGGAGATCCACTTACTACATACATCCTTTGTAGTGTGTTAGGGAACACTAGGGATGCACATAAATTATGGTCCCAATAACAGTAAATAGAGGTGATAATGCTTTAATTCATTTAACAATGGCAGCATCTACATGATACAGTAGATGGAGGCACATACCTTTAAATATGGTTTGTGATCCTTCAGTGAACACAGAAAAGAAGAAGAAAAGAAGGAGAAGAAGCCGTGCAGCACACTGTTGTTGTAGACGTGTATACACAGAAGCTGCATTGACATTTGGATTGTGCCTCAAAGTAGCTGATCTATTGGTGCTTTTTAAACAGACCTGTGAACAGGAACATGTAAACAGAAGAGCTGATTTTTTTTTTCTGGATAAAATCACTATTAAGGTTTATTTCTCAACCGATCTCAGTGAGTTGTGTTACAGCCTCGCCAGGAACAATCGTATTGCAGCAACAAGGCGAAACAGTCGACTCTTGGTAGGGCAACACGGCGTAGTCTTTCAGAGGAAAACAACATGTCAACTCAGACTCAGTCAAAACAGCATAAAATTCTAAAATAAAGTGCACAGAGCCTTGATAAATGTTAA
>JAJHUR010129807.1:0-35459 GCA_027495735.1 Lutjanus campechanus | reverse complement strand
CGTCATTTTTTTTTTTGACTGTTTTTTTTTTTATGTCGGACCATGTAAAAGAAAATCGATTTGCATTGATTAATCGACTTTTTTAGCCCAGCCCTAGTTAAGAGGCTGGGTCATAACCCAAGCCTGTTGCATAAAAAGAAAGTGGGCATGCTGGCAACTGCAACCAGTGGCACTATAAATATACTGTGGCCTGTAGGTTGATATGAGGAAATGTTCATTAATTTGCCTACATCTCAAAACCATCTCTTTATTACCATCAATACTGTGACAATAGACGCCTGACCAATACATGTTAAAACCTCTTAACTACTGTAGTAAACACACTTGTGATGACTGCCTTAGATTTATAGTTAACATAAATCCATATTTAATTCTTTAATGGGTTAGGAGTGTCTCTATGTGCATGTTAATGCGTGTTGCTGCATGCGTTTGGGTTTTCTAGGCTGCAGGAAGTAAGAAGGTGGAGGGACACGTCTGGTCCAATCAAGACTGGTATTTCTCAGTGCGCAGCCATTTTTTAAGCTAACTTATAGCAGCCTCGTGGCCCAATAAATCACCAGAACAGAGATAAAAATGAAACCATCACTAAGATGGAGAGGAGAACACCATCCCAGGACATCATTTTAATACAGTTGTATGTATCTGCGCGGTAGAAAAAGAATCTATGGAGGGGAAAGAAAAATCTGGGAGAGTTTCTCCTTATTTCCATTTGTATGTACATGTATGTGTGTTCAAGATGTTTCATAGAGTGTGTATGAAAGTGTTACTCTAAAGATGTGTGGCTGAGCCCTGCTGTGAGAGGCTGTCTCTTTCGTAGGCTTATCTGTCTTGCTGCCAGAAACACATGATCAGACCTGATGCTTCTTTTATTTGAGCTACGTGTGTTGGCTGTTTAGTTTTATTCTCCCAGAGAGTAATATTCCCACCAGACATCCCTAAATCCATTTTTCTCAGTGGGGCAGATTTGCTTCAGAAACAGCAAGAAGGCTATGTGACAAAATACGACCAATCAAGCTACATGGATGGTTATGAATTTCACCAGATTTGTATTCTGCTCAAACCCTGTGGATTGTGAAACCAGATGGGCTGTTTTTTATTGAACAGCAATGAAATAAATTCTCAAATTATCAGTAGTTACTTGTTAGCAGCTGGTTAATTTGGAAATTTTGGTTGTAAATTTGATCCACGTGTAAAAATGTGAGAGTTTGCAGGTAATTTCAGGCTAGAGGCAGGAAAAATGGATGAGGATTAAATGAAGCAGAGCACTCTAGTGGCTAGTTAGGGTTGTAAATGATAAATGATAAATTCTGCACAGTTCAGGATGGCTTGTAGTCTGCAGACAGCTGAGGACAATACCAACAATAAATACAGATAAGATTTCTAAATCTTGAATTTGGGTTAGTCTTAATTGCAATCAAATCTGTAACTTTGACTTCTCATCTAAAAAGAATATCTCTATATATTTTAATTTAGGGTGTGTGGTTTATGATTTGGTTTTTGAATGCATGACTTAACCAAAAACAATAAAATGATGAAGTAACAGAGAGAGAGGTCAGACTGATACTCACAGCTATACTAGAGAGTAAAACAAATATAAGATCATATTATCCACCTTTTTAAGTTCTGCAATGAAAACTTTATGTCCATGATGAGGGTTGCCCCAGTCTAAAGATTATCCTGGCTAGTCATCGCATGTTTATGATATTAATTTCATTTTTTAAATAGACATACTTTGTAAGCATCAGAAAATGGTTTGAGTTCCAAGGCTGGGAAAGAATGTTTTTGGTTCTCATCCTTGCAGTCAGGACCCCCAAGGGGGTCACAAGATGGATTTTGGAGAATAAAACAAAAGAACATATTGTGGCAAGAGCCAGGAAGCAGGTCTTAGCAACATTAGCCCCTTAAAGACATTCAACATAAAAAAAATACAGCTGGCTGATTACTACTTTATAAACCAACAGAAAAAAGTACCAACATAATCCACCATCTTCTGGACAGACACAAACACTGACAAAAAACGAGCATTTGCATTTTGTTGCATAAAACCAAACTTACACAAATTCCAATTAGAGCTGTCAGTAATTTAACTGACCATAATTGTGATTGTGGCCTGATGACCCCATCAGAGTTCCCTCAAAGCAATTTCCTTTAGATACTATTTCTGCATCCACTTGGTTGCTTTTTTCAATCTCCTACCTTCCAAGTTTTATTGTCAGTCACGTCAACATTATAGTGGTGTTATGAATGGTATTGCAAAATGTTTTTGAGACCAGCACTGCTTGCTCTCCCAAATACAGGATGCTTTCCCGGAGTGCAGGATTTAATTCAGGTGAAGTTTTGCAGACAGTTTAATGCTGTGAGGCAGATAAGACACTTTGATATGTGAGGTGAGATGGTTTGTCCCTCAAGCTTTCCATCCTCGACGTAAATAATCTTCTCTGATTTTGAGATTGAATTCAAATCCCCAGGTATTCAGCGAGGAAGTTTGCTCTGATACTTTGGTTCAGTTTCACTGTGCAAGCATCCACTTTTCGGTGAATTAATGAGAGAAATTAATTTATTCAGCAGGATAAAAATGAATTTAATCAGTTATTCCATTGTGTCATTTAGGCAGGACTATATTTTTTGATCTGAAATAGTGGCCTATTTTCCTTTTTTTTAAACATCACCACTGGGAACCACGGCTGTGGTGAGTTTTTGTTTTAAACCTTAATCCTTTCAGAAATTATGCTTGAAACGGGTGTGTTACTTGAATAGTAGTACTTGGCTGTAGTATGACAGGCCCCAATCAGGCCTGTATTGAAAAATATTCACAGGGTTCACTGTTAATGTTTTGTTTTTTCTTTTGATGGGCAAGTGGGTCAGAAAACAGTCAAAGTCAATTTTTATGTGCCCTTATACAAATTGTTTTATTTATTAGTGATTATCAGATAACAACAAAGACTAAAGTTACTTGTCATTTTCAATCTAGGGCTGCAACCGTGATAAAATGTCAAGAAATAGTGACACAATGTCCATCCCAGTTTCTCAGAGTCCAAGGGGATCTCGTTTTGTCAGTCCAAAACCCAAAGATATTTAGTTTAATTTGATAATAAATAGGAAAAAAACTGGAAATATCCATATTTGAGGGGATTAAAACAGCATTTTTGCATGAAATTATATAGTTTATAGTTTACATCCTTTTTTAAAAAACTCACCAGTCTACATGAACAAGCTTGACGATGCGTTTTACTGGCCCGGGCAAGTGGGCAATCCTTAGTGTTGAGCTTTATACACACCTCACATTTGTACAATTGACTGAAAACACGGTGTGGTTTCTATTGGCACACAATAGAGTTGTTAGGGAAGATAAAACATAAAAAACCCATCATAATAAGGCTGATAATGTGATTAAAGTGTGCTTTTATTGAAACCATGAGGATTGTGTGTGTGGTTAAAGGCGGTTTCATTGCTTACTAGGGACAGTCAAGGCATTAGCAATAAATATGTTTATTAACTGGATACCTCTGAAGCATATATAGCTACAATATAGCACCACCCAAGGAGTCATCAACACACACACACACACACACACACACACACACACACACTAGTGACGATAACATAGCATAGCATAACAGAAACTCATAGTCTAATCAGCCTTCCTGACACATAAGACGCCCAGCCTACACCTCACCTAACACCTTAGTCTTATCTTAACTGGAAACGATTCCCTTGAGGAAGAAAGGCCGGGAAAATGTCCTTACTTTAGAGGATTTTCTTCTTCTCTCCGTCCCCACGGAACTCTCCAAAAGCTGTTACACAAGGCAGGTGGTCTCAGATTTCATATCTCTGACGCCTGTTGTTATTTCATGGAGGCTGTCAGAGGAATTGACTTTATGACTGCCAACCGTACCAGACGCCCTGCAACAGCAACATGTAGTGACAATTATCACAATCTCAAATTAACAAAAGATTGTGTCATATGGCGAGTAATTATGAATCACAAAGACATGGGACTGTTATACGAAGAGAGACAGGAGAGAGGAAGAAAGACAGAGGCTTGAATGAAAAAAAGCACACTAAATAAAATGGAAAGACACATACAGTAATAAGACACTAAAAAGAAATTTGTCAAGGAAGTATCTACAGTAATTTGTAATTGACAGCAGAGTAAAGCGAACTGTTATCTCCTGCTGTGACATTCACTCAGGAAAAAAAAATTTTTGGGACTGCCTCTAATGATAATCCATAGGGTAAGAAAATTTAAACTGTAAATTACATTTTTAAAAAGGCGGCAGGGGTATCTTTCCTATAGGATGAAAGTCTAGCTGTTGCAGGGACACACCTCTTACTGCACACATACTGGTCTGCCCTGCCCCTTCTCTTTCTGATTCTGTCTCACTGTATGTGTCTGCTCTGTTGTCTTTCTTTGTCAGCAGTATGTTTTATAAAGCTGCTCTAAAAACCATACGGGTGTTGTGGATTCTCACCCACGATTCTGTTTTCACAACAGCAGGTGGGCCATGTATGAAGATCGCTTGTTGTTAATGACATACCCTATCAGAACGGTTGAAACCAATGTGGTACCGAATAACACCGGTCACAATTTTACATTGAATTTAGGAACAGGCATGGGTCAGGTCATGAAACAGTCTCAATTTAATATTTGTGTCTCTATGTGACCCACATGAGCAAACAAGACTATTTGCAAGATGATTGGCTATCTCTCTATAGTATAATATTGTTCTCAATGGCTGCAACCTGGTTGGAAATCAGATGAAACAAGACTGTTTTGACACCTTCCCAAGTTACAGTAAGTAGTACATTAGCCAGTTGAGAGGAAGAAGGAGGAAATTTTTATTTAGAAAATTTAATTATTAACACTTTATTTTGTGGTTGTGGCGGAGGAAACACTATCCCTTTTGTTTGCTTTAATAATATCATGTTTCTGCTTTTTCCTCTCTGATCTCCAGTCTTCCTGTCTGCCAGAAATATTATATTATCTGTCCCACACACACATACACACACAAAAGTTTTCTAATATTTCTTCAAGTGTAACAGTCAGTTATCTGAAGTTTTCCGGACAGATTATATGCGTATCAGACATCTCTTCATCTGAAGGCTATTTTACGAGTGGAACCCCTTTCAAAAGGCCAGACACTGATCTTTCCTAGCAATAACTTTGTCAAATGGCACACAGACACAGAAGAACCGGCAAAGATTCAACCAGTAGATATCGATACAATAATAAATATTACTCAGTTGTTTAGTCACCCATAATATAATGCAATAGCCCGGCAGTTGCAGTAGTCTGGGAAATGTATTAGGAAATGTATTGTGGGATTATTACTTTAAAAGCTGCAGATTTGTATTACATTTGTGGTTTATAACATTCGTGGGCTGTTATTACTTTGGCAGGTGTAACACTTCCATCCAAAAGGTAACATTAGCATTTTTGCATGGGAATGTAATCATGCAACAACAGGTCTTGCTCATTCTTTCACTTCCTGGCTGATTAAAGGATTAGGAGTTGTTGGATAAAACACTTCCAGCAAGATAAAGTTACAAGGGACATCGATATTGGTGTTGATGACGTGTACTGTGCAAGATAAGAGATGTAATTACTGTAGGTCACTGAGCACTCTCACACAAAACTAAACTTTACTACAACAAACCTATGACAAATTGCACTTTTCTTCACTGGAACAAAACCGTATGTCTCTCCTCATTGAGTACTATTTTGAGTACTATTTTCTCCAAAGTAAGGTCCTGTTGAGCCACCGCACTATTGTTGGGAAGAATAAGGGTTCCATTTCAGGGTGAATAAATTAGGTGATATCGGACTGATGCATAGACTTGAATACTCATTGATACCAATACCAGCATTAAGGCTGTATCTAAGGCAAAAAAAAAATCATAATAAAAGTCTTTGAACATAAATGTCTTGGAACATGAATAATTTACAACATAACATAATTTCTTTCAGAGGAGCAGTCCACACTGGATTGGTAAATGTATTGAACAGCCTGGAAATGACTAAATGAAGAATGTGGAATAAACTAATTGGATAAACGATTCTGGAGTAATTACACTGGCAGGGTAATGTGTACTTCCTGGCTGGACTTTTACAATAACTTCCAAAATATCAGATTTTAATAATAATCTTGGCCTAGGCACCATTTAGCCTAATAAATGACACAAAATATGACACAGAACGAACATTTTTAACAACCTTTCTCCGTTCTATAATTGTATTCTTAATAGAATTTTATCAAAGATTAGTTGTAAGAGGTTGTACTGGCATCACTGAGAATCAGACTCAGATTGTTTGAAATTGAACTTCATCATTTCTCAGATGCAGGCACATGTGTCACACAAATTACAGCTGTAATTTCTTCAAAACGAAGAGTTTGATTTCACCTTTTACAGAAAATGCTACCTACTGTGACGAAATTACTGCAGCAGTAGAAGTAAAGCACATTAAAAGTTTTGAGTCATCAAGACTTTCCACCTACTGCATGAATGAGGTCAAAATTATGTGTTTCTGTTTCTGATATAGAAAGTTATCCCCCAGGGAGCTAAACTTTTTTCAGAATAGAAGTTTGGGTTTTTTATCAAGAGCCTAATTTGACGTTAATGTTTCTTCACTTCTTATAAACTGAAAGGAAATCAGTAGTGCAACATTTGCTGTCATGTTTCTTCACTATGGACTTTCATACAACGCTGTCGTTTTCATTTCCTCTGCTTATTGCCTGTTTCATTTTTATCTCTTTGTGGTTTTCATAAAGAAAGTGGAAGTTTTTTCTCAGAGTAAGAAAATGACATTATTTTCAGAAGACAAGCATTGCTCTCAACACATACGCCCGGACAGAAATGCAGTAACCAATACAAAACGCTCACTTTATTGCTTTCATTACTTTCTGAACTCCACTTTTGCTCAGTCCCCAGGAGGAACTGCCTCTGTTTTTTGAAAATTTTTGAACACGCAACATTTCACCACAATATAAGTGACAACTAGATGTAGTAGCAGTAACTTTTTGGCCGTCACCCAGTAAAAGTTATGGAACCGAGGGTTTGCAAATCTTTTTAAAGTTGTCTTTTTATTTAGTCTTTTCACACATTCTGGGATGAATTCAGGTTGTTGTAATTTCTAACAAAAAAGGGGGTAAGAAACCTAAAGCTATGATTCCTCTCAGGGATCCGTTCCAATAGCAAACATTCAGGTTCGCCATCATCTCCATGGCAACAATTCTCTTCTTTGCTACAGCAATTGATAAACCTTTTATCTTTGATACGTGGATCAAAAGAGGAGAGATGGCATACCAGAAGAAGAAATTGAAATGAAAATAATGACAGGCTAGAGCTGTCTCGATAGAGGAAATTGGGGTTAATGAGAGTGCAGATTATTTCCCTCTACTCCGAACGGCGCTGGTAAATGGTCTCTTTACCCCGCAGAGCTCGGACATACAGGCATGTGCGCGTGAGCACACACACATGCACACACACACACACGTATAGCAGGGTCAGTAGATAATGAGCCCTTGTGCCAAAAATGCCTCTGAAAATTTATAACATGGCTGTGACATTAAATGAGTTGGTAAAAAATGCAGCTGACAATTAGATGTGCAAGTACCCTCTTGCACATCACCCTGTTGACATTTTTGTTGTGTGCTCACATAAGTACATGTGAATGTAACAACTGTCTGCTGTGGACCTTTGTGGGGAATTAATGGGGCTAGGACCCGGGATTTCTTCATAGTAGTAGTAGTGCCCAACTAGCTGTGGACACTGGCTCCAAGACAGCTTGAACATTTTTAAAGTTACTCAGAAAACCAAAGTTCCAAATCTGTGAGAAAAACCTCAGAAAATATACTACGACTGAAGCTGCTGTTAGTTTAGGTCAGTGGTTCTCAAACTTTTTCTATAACAAGCTGAAAAAAGTTGATGCCCCCATGAACTCATGAGGCTTTGTGCCTCAGCAGGGGGGCCGCCCCATAGTTTGAGAACCAATGATTTAGATTAATGTGATGCCTTGAAAAGGGCAACTATCCAGCCCTAAATAACAAAGGATGGAGCTGTGGTTTTGTCATATCTAAAAGAGCTACAACTGTTTCCCCCACCCCCTGTTCAGAGACTTTTATTCTGAAATTATCTGCTATGTTTTCTGCCATTGTTACAATGCAGAGGTCACTGACGATGTGCTGTCAGGTTCATGCGGTACAATAACGTGATTCTCTCTCTGTATTTCATGATGCTGCACTGTCTTGTTGATGTTAAGTGTATTTATTCTACTGCAACAATGTCAGTAAATTAAAGTAATTGGCCTCTCCAAGTGTTACGCTAACTGCTTCGCCCAGTTTACGTGGTTTTAGTGGCATATCATCACAATAGCAATTCCTGCAATAGCTTAGTATTTACAGGCCAAAGCAAGATTAAATCGAAAGCAACTGGACTTGTTCAAAAAGCCTTTTCTGAAGACGTTTCGCCTCTTATCCAAGTCAGAGCTAGCTCTGACTAGTCTGACAGGCATGAACTGATGAAGCTTCTTGGATAAGAGGCGAAACGTCTTCAGAAAAGGCTTTTTGAAAAAGTCCAGTTGCTTTCGATTTAATCTTGCTTTGGCTTACAATGACCTGGACGAATGAGAACATTCACGGACTTAGTATTTACACAGTCGCACAGAGAGCATGCCGATCTCATTTTACAGTCCTTAGTAGGTTTTGACTATGTCTACCACATTGGCATGTGACGATGTCCACAGTGAAACATCGCAATGGACAATTATATTTTTTGGGTCTAAAGGGGTCTTCGTCTTGGCACGACATGTCCCTAAATGAGTTGTGTTTAATAAGACAATAATAAACATGACATGGAGACGTAGTGCAGCGAACAGGTGCAACAGCTTCCTTTTTTTTCCCTCCGACATGTCAAAAACAGAACTTGGGACGACAACAACTCCATGGCATCTCTGAGGGGAAACGCACTACCTCAAATTCAGAAGGCTTTTAAATCACAGTGTTACAATGGCTCAGTGGTTGATGACTGCCATTACAATGCATACCATTGTCCATCGGCCCAACCAACGTACTTAAATGCTTTTAGTTAATGCAGGCTATCAGTAACAAGTCCCAGATATGCAGTAAAGAGCTGAAATCCAATTGATGATGACTCTGTTCTCACATCTATCAGTGGTATAAAGCAGAAATATTCATGAGGGATGATGCACTTAATTCTGCTTTATCTTTGTAAAACATGATCATCTAATGGCTCACACCTTTTACTGACTGGAAGGTGGACTTTTTAAAAGACAATATTAGCATTATTCCAAAATTTTAAACACTGGTAATCTGGATGACAGCATGTAATTAGAATTTATCTCTGCCCCTCAACTGTTTGCCACATTTTTCCCTCCCTTAGACTCAGTTTGAAGTGTTAAGGGGTGTGAAATCTTGCTTGAAATGAGGGCAGAGACTGTCAGGGGTGCGTTCTTTGACTGGCAGGTGCCACTGAACAGTGTGGGCTGTTATTAACATTCGTCTGTTATGCAGACACTGTGACAGGGTGCCATCGCAGCTGACTGCAGGAAGCACACGCACACTTTAACACACGCACATGTGTGGTTGTCACCTGGAATGAGCGTGCGTAATGAAAGGCTTCACTTCAGAGACTAGAGAACCCTCAGATCATTATAATGAAGCAACACACACACACACACAATCAAGCATACACTCTGAAATGTAGCTGCGCAAGTAAATACTAAAGTCATCCTGCACGTACAAACGCAATAACAATATCTCTAAACACGCACACACAATCAGGGACAAGAAGGTATGTGTGCACATGCTGATACAGGATGTTAAATTAGACACACACCTTTTGAAAAATTGCTGTGGTATATTATACATTCGTATTGATGTGAACATAAGTCACGATTTAAATTAGATTCCAAGCAGGCCTTTGAAATGGCAACCCAAAAGGAAGCTATTGATTTGCCAATCTGTATGCATGGCTTCTCTATAGTCGATGAGTTTCTAATGCAGACGCGCCGTACAAATTTATACATGCTTGTCTCAGAATATGGCATGGCAGACCTGACTCTCATTGCTATTTGTTTCTTTACAGCTCATTATTTTGATGTTGTATTGTTTTTACTGAATTCTTTATGGACATACAGTATAAAAAAATAAAGTACCCAAGAGGCTGCTTCTATAGCCTCTTTAACGGCTTGTTATCCATTTTTAATTTAATTTCTTTTTAGGTTTTTCATGTATAATGAAGAAGCAGCAGAATGCTAGCAGCAGTGAAGTGATTTGCATTAGGTTTATTAAAAAGTATCTATTCTATTTGACTGTAACTGTACAAAACTAATAAAACTGGACTAACACAACATGTAAAAAGGGGAGCAAATGTAAGCAAAAGCTGATTTTAAGTAAAAACTGTGATTTTCAAAAATAATTAGCTTGCTCTACTTCATGATCACTACATCTAAAATTATGTTTTCCATCTGACCCTTGGCTTGTAGCTCACAAAATGAGATTCCAGCCATTTGTTAATTTGCATTTTTAAATGTCATCAGTAATGTCAGTGTGTCTCCATGATGTGACAAACAGTCTGAGGGTTTAACTCAAAAATGTTGGCTCTACCTTATTAAAATGTCTTCTTTACTTGATGAGCCAATAGATCTGATGAAGTTGTTTTTTACTCACCAAACATTTAGTATATATGGGTGCTATATTAATAAATATTGGCACTAATTGTGCATGTTTGGAACAAGCTGTGATATGTTTTCCATTTTTCTCTTTTCCACACAGTTCGTGCTTGTTTGGCTGTTGATGCACATATGTAATTGGTGTCAGCATGTTAATGAGTGTACCTGCTGGGATGAGACACTTTAATGTTGTTTACCTTTATAATATATGCTTTATTATTTTCTTCTGCTATGTGAGGCTCCTGCAACTTATGTAAAATGTGATTTTCTGTACTGGTCTCCTGTAGTGTATGAAACAGAAATGACCAGCATCAAAATCTGAACATTTTCGCTTTCAATCAGTTACCCTTACTGCTTCAGCTTAGCTAGCATGTCTGATAAGCAAGCATTCTTCGATAGACTTTTGCATAAAAGCATTAAATGGAATAATGAATTAACATAACATTGAGCACAACATTGTAAAAACATAATAGTTTCTTCGAGATTTTGAAACGAAGTACGGCTGCAGGATTCTTTATGTATGTGTGTCTGTCCAAGGAAATTTGTATTTGCATGTCAGACTCAAAGTATGTATCTACAGTGTGGGTTCCTCTTTCATCCACTGACATACCAGAGAAGAAAAAGACTTATTAAACACAGAACATCTAATTATTCAAGAATACTTTTATCTTGAGTTGTGGGAATCAACAGAATATTGCATGCCTTCTCTATCAAAAGAAATCACACATTTTACAACAGGCTTCCTATTATATAACTATATCACACTTTGCCTCTCCTTTCAGCTGTCAGAGTTTACTTCCATATAACTGTGACATTCAAGTTTTGTGTTACAAGTTACTTTAATTTAGTTTGACTTCAGACGATTCAAGAAGGATTTGTCTGCTGTAATGCAGGTGAAATGCATCTTGGATAGGAGGATTTTGTGTGACCATGGTATATAGTATTTACCTTGTAAAATGCTATAAAAATAGTTCAGTTGCCATAACAGCAGACTTGTGTCTCGTCTCTGCACAGAAGGTATGGGAAATGTGATCTATGGGTTAGTAGAGCTTGTAGAGCCACTGTTTGAAGTTGTGGGAATTTCTGAGCAAGATTGAATTTTGATTTAAAACAAGAATATAATTTTTGAGGTATTCAGGCAAGATTCTGCAGAGAATGTAAGAAAAAAAAGACCTAAGAAAAAAGCAGAGGGAAGGTGCAGAAAGAGTCATGCAGAAGAGAAACAACAGCAAAGGGAACTGCCAGTAAATGTGTAGGCCCTATCTGTTCGTAGTTTATTTACTGTTTCTTTTATTTTTACTTTGAATGGAAGGAACACATTACACACACTCTCATGCATGCAAAACACTAGAGAGGGTAGAGATTCTTGTGTGTTGTCATGTTGTCAACTTTTGTAATTGCTAAAGAGTGCAGAAAAAAACTTATTCTGCTTCTGAATTTCAATTGAACCCGTTATCTAAGTTCTCTTAGATAGATAGAAGAAAAGGAAGCAGACACTCTGTGTGATCTTCACTGGGATCGGTGTAAGTTGAGACAGACGCCATATTTCAGCAAGCCTATGATTGTGTAGGTCATATTGAGCATACTGATGTGTAGTGTAGAAGTAGGTTAAGTTACATGAATGGTTTGAGGAGTTTATCTACATGTTTGGACTGACAATGGGACACTGGTAGGGCTTACTAAAGGCAGTGTTTCCCACACATAGACTTTACTTGGGCAGGCCACCCTCGTAAATTAACGGCCGCCCAAGTAGATTTGGCAAGCCTTTTGGCATTTTTATTTTTTTATCCATCGACAGAACAACGTCATCCACGATCGAGTAACCTTGTTCTAGTAGAATATTTCCTCACGTTCTCCCCCTCCCTCACCTGTTCACTCTGCTGCTGGTCTGTGTTACAGTCACACTCTGCTCTGCACAGTAACTCACACACACAGGCAGAGAGTCTCCTGTTTAATGTATATGTCTGCTTATCAGTTGTTTTGTAAAATCTTCTAAGTGCACCTGGTTGGTTTTGATCATTGTAACAGGCTCCATTATTAACAGCTACATCAGCTGTTGCTGCTGTAAAAACAACAAACATGGGTGAAAAAATTCCAAAACGCAGTATATGTTTTTGGGCAATGAGAAGCAGAGGGACGGGGGTGGGGTGAGCCCCTTCGTGTGTGTACAGTAAGAGCAACCAGGGCTGTAGGTGTGTAAGGAAAAAGAAGGGAAAAGGAGAAAAGCAAGGTGAGCAGATTAAAGAGGTTTGTGACTAAGCACTAAAATAAGGCCAAAAGTAAAACAGAAATGGTAAAGTAAGAAATAATCTACTAAAATATGTTGATTATAAAATAATGTTATATTTATATTATTTATCAAATTAAAAGTATTTATCTGCTTCCTTTTGCCTTTTAATTGTGTGGTCTTTTAAATGCACTTTTAATGTTTTCTTAATGTCTTATTATTTTCCTGCAAAGCACTTTGAATTTCCTTGTTTTTGAATGGTGCTATATAAACTTGCCTTGCCTTGAGTGTAAGTGGATATTTGTGCCAAATTTGAAGAAATGCCCTCCGACCTTTCCTGAGATATCACATTCAGGAGAGAGAATGGAAGTGAAGTTACAGTGACCTTTGACCACTAAAATCTAATCTGTTCATTCTTCACCCCAAGTGGTTGGGGTTTTTTTTTTGCCAAGTTTATAGAAATCCCCTCAAAGCATTCATGAGATATCATGTTTACAAGAATTTGACAAACACAGGTCACAATGACCTTGAACTTTGACCTTTGACCACCCAAATTTAATTTAATTGATTGAGTGCAAGTGATCAAGCATTCACAGGAATGGGATGGCCTTAAAACATTATGTCTCTGACCAAGGCTGTCTTCTGTGTAGAGGCAAAAAATGTTTTTCAGTATTTTTAAAAAATTGTAGATCACAGAGGTCTTTTAGCACACAGCCCTGAATGCGCACAATAAAAGAACAGACACTCCGCTTCTGAAAAGTTGACGTTGCACAGAACCTTGAATCATATCTGGGGATAATGTCAGTAAATTTGAGTAAAATACAGACGTAACTAATCCTGCAAATGCGCTGCACGAAACACAGACGTTTCTAAATCATGAGGTCCCCAGGTAATACTAGTCCCATGTGAATAGGGCTTATGTCACTGTTGAAATTTATTCTAAGTGCCCTAAATCTTAGCAGACTTAGCATCCTCTTTTACAGAAACCATTCAAACATTTGGTTTACAGATGCAGTAAAAAGGTTTTTAGTAAGCAGTGCAAAATGTCTGCTGACACATTCAGGCAGATTTCTGGACAGGGCATGGGCATCAGTAGCATATCTCAATGCAACAGTGACCACCATGTGAGTCTTCATGTTAGACATTGTCTATGTATGCTCAGTGGCTGAGAGACATGGAAAGAAAAATGTAGAGTGACAGGAGATAACTAATGCATTTCTTATGTATTCCGGGAAAAGGTCACAGACACTCTGATGCAGTCAGTCACTGGCAAGCTAGGAAGTTACATGTGAATTCATATTCAGTCTGTGTCCAAGTAATAATATTAATAATGACGATGACAACAACAACAACAACAGCAATGACAATAACAATCCAACATTGATTGTGTGTGTCTGGAGAGGCCCGGCGTGTGTGAGTGGCTGTATGTTGGTGTGTGAGCAGGTGGTTTAATTAAAAAGTTTCCGATATCATGCTGCTTTTCAGACTTGTTTGATTATTGGTGGAAGCTTGCTTGATAAACAGCAGACCTACACCTGAGCCACCAATTGGAAGTTATTACTGAAGTTTAACAAAGAGACAGAGCTTTGATTTCACACCAGTCACTGCGGTTCAGCTTCTCCTCTCATCTGAAAAACTGAGATGCAGAGCGACAGGGCGCAGTTTTTTTCTTTTTCCAGTTGTTTTAGGCAGTAAGCGTTTTGCACGCTGCACATGTGCCCTGGTCACTTGACATTGTAGACACTCAGAGCGCCTCACATTCTTGCAGGAGCACTCTGAAGACCTCTTTACAGCAGAAAAGCACACGATTTCAAAGTTTACACTTGCTTGAAAATAAAAATGGTGGTGGACCAATAGTGGTGGCTAGTAGGGTTGGGTACTGAACTCTGTGCTTTTTTTCATGGTTTCTTTGGCATTTTATACTTTTATGGCTAGGACAGCTGAGGGTAGGATGGGAAAGGGGGAGAGAAAGTCGGGTTAAAAGTTTAATGTAACCCGCCATCCACAACTTCATCATCTTCAGGTGATCAATTAGCTGATTGGATAAGTTGCTGCTGGAAATAACTTGGCTTTTTTCACTGTCTTGGTGGAGGTTGGCTCAGCATTTTTACTAATGATTTAGGAGACCTTGTCGCATTCACCAATTTTCTCGTGTTTTGAATTTTCAGATGCCAACACAATTTGCTAGTGGTTCAGATCTGTTGTAGAGGCACATGCAGTCAGTCTGCTGATATTCAAACCAAAGTTTTTCACTAATACCTGTATATTTCATTAGTTTGAAGACATTTTGAATTTGGAAAAATAAATTACGTGTCATAATTATGTCTGTTTGACTGCATTACAGATTATAATTGTAAATTTACACATAAAGCCACAACACTCGCTTCTCCTGTTCTTTGCTTTAGTGGGTCATTTAATTCCACTGCTGATGCTGTTAAAGTTATATTAATATTTTTCCTTATGGATCTGTGAAAGCAGAACTTCAAACTCAAACTCACTCATTTACTTCTTCGTTTTACTCTTTGGTGCTATATGCTAGTTTACAAGTCTAATGCAAGTGCAATCAAATACACACATGAGCATTAGCTGAATCTGACGTGGGATGTTCGTACAACCCCCCCCCCCTCCAATGAAAAAAAGTAAGAGAAATTCAAGATTAGCATACGAAAATGTAATTGCACGAGAAGTTTGGACTTCTGTTAAAGTGGTAGCATACAGTTCATGGTTTGTATTAAGTATTAACGTTGACTCACTTTCAGCATCTCCCTTTCTACATCTCCTTCTATATGCAGATGTTGAGGTAGCTGGTAAACTATCTACTAACTAAGAAGTTAACTTCTTCTAGCTAACCGAATGAAATGTTCAACCCTGTAATGCAGTACACCTCGTGTTTTGCAACCTGCAAAAACTGCTCGGTCTGATTACGGCCTTACTCTTTTAATGAATTTTGTTTTGCTTCTGACCTTTGACACTCAAATCAACAAATGTGATTGTAAACTTTACCAAAGACAGAAACCAAAGACACACCTGTGATCTGTCCTGTCACACAAACAAAGCCTTGACAGGGTGAACTATCAGTGAATTAGACACACACTTTGTGGATACACAGAAAAGGGCATCGGTGGAATTGCTGATTTGTCACTGGTGCCTTATTCGTCTTTAACACACTAACCTTTTAGAAAGCAGTGTTATTGATATTGGTACTCAATAGCACAGCAGCAGCATCTGTTTCCATTCAGACATGTGCTAGTCAACATTCTTGGGAATCAATATTCTAGTGTAAGACAGGAAGTATTAGTGCATGTGTTATTATGATAAACTTGTTTTCTACACGTGTTTTAGATTTGTTGTACAGTCAGTGGTTTAGTGATTATGTAAAAATATGTCTGTCTCTGTCATCTTTAATAATCTTCATCCATCTTGAAGTCAGACTCATGTGACTGTGAAACATAAATCACAAGCCGGTGCTGTGGAACAGCACACAGCACTGCTTTTCTGTTATTCAACCTGGCTTTTATGTTCCAAAAGCGAGAATAACATTATATTGACAAGTAGCACCACGGTCTGACATAATTGCAATTACAGAAGATCTTGAGTGAACTTGTACCTGCAGAAGTGGATGAATTACCCCACTGGTTAGATTTTAGCGTCTAGGTGGTAATTTGTTTTTCTTCCACTTGCTACCTATTGAAGCAGGATGTTGTTTTGAAATAACTGACCTTTCTCTTAATAAGCTCTGTGTGTCTGTTTGTGTGTGTGAGAGAGTAACAGTGTGTGACCCGTGCATGCCTGTTAAGAGTTATGTTTACATCATAAACTTTTCTTGCTGAACTAAAATGTCAAGTGAAAAAAAGAAAAACTGACTGAATTGATTGCTTACTAAGTATGAGTTTACATGTTAAGTTTGTTTATAATCTCCGACCAAAAGTGTGAACTGTATTTTCCGGGAAATTGAATGCAGCAGCTTGAGCAATAGATTTGTGAGTACGAACACAAGTACATGAGCACAGTATTGGACCAATACTGATACTGGAATCAGTATCTGTACATCTGTACCTGATTGCAGCACCCTCTAGGGCTGCACAAATAATCAAAATATTATCAAAATCGCAATATCCAAATCACAGAAGCTGCAATTATTTGATGATGGCAAAATGTGTGACAAAACATTATACATGTAATGTAGTCCTGCAGAGATGTTCTGGCCTACAAATCTCATTCTCCAGGTGTAAGAAAACACATTTGTTTGGTATAGACCCCAATAAATGTTGCATCATTATGATTTTAGTAGTTGATTAGAGCTGCAACGACCAATTATTTTCATTGTTAACTCATTTGTTGATTATTTCCTCAATGAATAGATGTTAATTGTTATTTTTTATTTGATCTAAAATACCACATACCTGTAATGGTGATTCGATCAGTGTTTCATGAAGTCCAAGATGACTTCCACAAATGTCTTAACCAAGTTCAATAAGAGAAAAATCAACTCACGCAGATTAATTGATCATTAAAATAGTTAATATAATAATGTAGTGGACAAATAATCGATTAATCATTGCAGAAAAAAGAGAGGACCATAAAGTGAGGAAGGAGAAGATACAGAGAAGAGAGGAGAAGCAACTACAGCTATTATAGTGAGGGGTGAAAGTCAGTCTCCAGTGTTCAGATGAGGGGATGAGGAGAGGGGATGAGCGAGCTGCTGAAAAGTGCTGAGAACAAATGAGAAAGGAGCAAGTAGGGAAAATCAGCAATAAAAGAGAAGCGGGGAAGAGCTGAAGAATGTCTTGTCAATGAAAACCAGCAGAATCGAATACAAATGGCAGACGAGAACAGTGTGCAACAGAGGAGCAGAAGAAGCAGACTAGTGCAGAATTACAGTAGTTCATTTGTTCTCTCTTTGGTCTGCAATGGGCGTAAAGCTACGTTTTGCAGTTTGGCGGCATCAAGCGACAGACAAAAAAAATTGGGTACTTGGATGCCTTTTTAAGCAGAGCATTTTTTACAGGAAGGTCAGAAGTGCAAATACCCTCTTGAACCTTTGAATGATCTCTATGAATTTCCCGACAGAGCCAGTTTTATATTTTGTGTCTTTATTTGTGCATGTGAGAGTGTGTGTGCATTTCTGTGAGTTAGGTGTGGGCCTGCATAATGTCTTGAATAATATATGAATATGGGAAGCATGAATATGCAATGTATGCATTTTGTTTGTGTGCGTTTTAGGTGAGTGTCACTGTGGGAATTAATTATTTTCTCAGCATTTGCAAACCCACAGCATTTCAGCTTTTGTGTGTGTGTGTGGCTGTTTTAGTTATATTTTTGTGTTTCTTGTGGACCCTGAATTGTTTGTGTTCGTGTATGCGATGAACATGGCGACCTGTTCAGGGTGTACCTCACCTCTCACCCAATGTCAGCCGAGACCTGCTCCTGCCCCCCCACAGCCCTCCAAAAGATAAGCAGTTATAGATAATGGATGAATGGATGGATGTTTTCTGTGTGCGCATGTGTGTGTGTTAATGTGCGTATGTGGGTTAATGTGGATAACAGCTCTCCACAGTGATGGAATATTGATGGGACATAAACATGACGTCCTCAGACTACAGTGCCCTGGAGGGCCATCAAACATGAGAAGGCTCTCAGATTACAATTTACCAACAACATCAGCAGTCGTTTACCAGCAGCTGACACACACAGAGAGCCTTAGAACTACATATACAGTCTGTACATGAATGTTTTTTTCAGAACACACTCTATATAAAACTGCATCTATCTTGCATGCGTACTGTATGGGGATGTAACAATACCAAAAACCCAGGGCACAGTAATATCACAATAAAAGTCTATGATACAACGTTTATCACAATATTAAAAAACAAAAAAATGACTTGTTGCTTCTGTTTTCCTCCTGTAATAAATTAAAATAAAATTAGCCAGCCATGCAAAAAATGAGCACAAATTGCCTTTGGCAATAAATGCTTGAATTATTAATTATGTATTTACAATTGCAAATACAATGCAGCAGTCAGTAGCAGTCCTTTTTTTCCCCCTTCGATTTTTTTTTTTTCTTTTTTGGAACATACAGAATAGCCACACAACAATGCGAAAAGAAAATAAAGATGGAAAAGAGAGAAAGTAATAATAATTGTAAAGTAAAATATGGACAAGTTAAAAACAAAAACAAAAACAAAAAAAAGAAACCCATGTCTTATCTCATTGTGATGGGCTACATGGACAAAGATATACAAGATAAAAAATAAAATCAACTTATTTGGAATTACATTTAGGAAGGTGGGGGAGTCGAAGCTTAGCCCCAATATCTCAATTTCTCAACTCTGAGATGCTGCATTTACCTCCCTCAGTCACGAGGAGTCTTCACAAGCACTCCTCTTGTAGAATAAAATTAAAATAATAAAATGCATAAGCATGTATTATAGTGGTATATATCATCACAATCCAGTATGGTATTGAGACATTTTTTAAATTGCAATATTGTGATATTTGATATAGAGCTACAATGATTAGGCTAGTCAATTGATTAGTTGATAGATTAAAAAGTAGTTGCCAGCTATTTTGATAATCAATTAATCGTTTCAGTCATTTTTCAAACACAGATTTGCTACTCTACGTTAAAACTTTTGATTGTCTAAAAAAAATAAATAAATAAAAAATCTTTATTTCTTTACTTTCTTGTTCCTTTTGAGGAGAGTTGCTCAGTCTGCAGCTCAGTGCGCATTGAGGCAGCATCTGTATATTAAAATATAATGCACCACTTCCCACGCAAACACTAATTACTTTGATAAGAGGGCTGAAGCAACAGTAAGTAGGCAGGTAATGTATATATTTAAATCTTTAGTGGTGTGTCAGTAAGAGGTCAAAAGCGTGCTCTCTATAAAAACAAGAGCAAAACCATTTGTGGTGGTGTGTCTCCAACTACATGAAGCATGCAAGCATGAAATCAGTATGAGCAGTTTTGAGCCAGCGTGCAGCTTTGCAGGCACTTCAGGGGTTAACTGTCTTCTGTGTATTCAAGTTTGTGTGCGTAAATGTGTTTGTCTAGACAATATGGCACAGTGTACGTATATAATTACAGTATATAAGCTGATATGCACAACCTGTAATCTAAACCAATCTCTCACTGACGTTAAGTGAAACCATGCGTACGCTACATCTGAACTCATGAACCTTTCTGATTGCTCAGTTTTCCTGCTTTTGATACATGGTGTTTTATTTCTTTTGGAGTCGGCTACGGTTTGCAAAAGTGCATGATACTACAGGAAATTATGAAAACATATAATGCGTCTCTATATCTGCCAGGTATCCCTTACAATTATTCCAGTCTTTTACAATATTTTAACTTCAAGTCATCCTGAGTTATCCCAGAGTGGACATTGAAATTGCTGACAGAATGCATGGGCAGTGGAAGCAGTGTGTGATGTTCTTTTTCATGAAACCTTTGTGTATCTGTAAATTCTCAGAGCCCATGAGACCCCGGGGACCCATTTGAAACCCACTGTCACATTTCAAGAATACAGGCAGTCAATTTGCATTTACATTTTACATTTTAGTCATTTTGCTGACACTCTTAATCTGGTGTGATTTATGATAGCAATCACATGCTACACTCACAGTGTAGCCAATTGAACTTTAATCTACTCGTGCCACTTTCTGTTGTGACTTTAACAATATTATGTTTAATCAACCCAAGACCGCGTGGTGCCACATGGAGGGTCTACTGATGACCAGGTCTCTCATTATGTTTACTTGTCAAAAACGCTGACTATTTATGATGCAAATAACAATAAAAAACAATTTTGCCCTTGTAATGGCTGCATATCAATGTCATTCCAGCTGCTTAAAATTCAAAAAGTAGTTGAAATCTGAGCAACTCTCAAAGTTGAACTGTTCTTGTTTTTTGTATTATGCCTGGAACAGTGTGACCACTTTCTATCCTCCCTGTGCCTGTCTCCCATTTACTACAATCAAAGAACTGCTTTTAGAATAAGTGGTATTGCATGAACATGCTTAAAACGGGGTAATGTGTCCTTTTAAGCCAGCATTTTAGTTTTATGTAGCATGCACTATATAATGTGCTGGACTGCATACATACCTCCCATCAGTTATATTTCCCAAACAATGTCATACTTGTTAAAGTACGTTTAAAAGCTGTTATATCTCACTTTTAGCTCCTTGGTGAAATGTTACAAATTATTAAATAGTAGGCTATTTACTAAAATTTGATTGTGATATGATTCAGGAGTAGTGGGAATGATCATTTCGGCGTCAGAAATTTCATTTTCTTTTCAAAACTGAAAAACTGAATAAAAACCATTAAACATTACAATGTGACATTTTTTGGGATCTGTACCAAAGAAACAGATGTTTTCTTTCATGATTTGCAGGCCAGGGCATCTCTGCAGCATTACATTTTAAAGCTGTTTTGTCACTAGGGATGGGTACCGAATTCGGTACTTTTTAAGGTACCGACCGAATTCCGTCGGTACTACCGAGTACCGATTCACGTGAAATCAAACGGTACCATGTTTCGGTACATAAACGCATCCTTGTGACTGTGAGGGAGTGGAAGAGTAGGCGATTTCCCATGCCGGACTTGAACACAACTGTTACCGGCCTGAGCATTCCCCTTTAAGGAGGTGGTGGGTAATGTAGTCCGCACGTAGCCGTGTTGTCGTAGTGTGTACGCCCGCAGGTGTGTGTCTCTTTCTCCGGTGAAGTGTGTGAGAAGTAACGCCAGCTCTAGCTACTGTAAGTTGTATAGTCAGTGTGATGAAGCTCAACTCTACAGCCATAAAAGTACTGTGTTGTAACGTCAGAAGGAAGGAAAGTGCTGAATAAAGCCCCGGTCCGGTCCATGTGTGTTGAACTATCCGCCTCTCCTCCTCTGTGTGTGTGCGAATAGCCCGGACTGCTAGTTACCAGCGCAGAACGAGCCAAGCTAAGGTGCAACGACCCTTAGCTTTATAATCAGCTGCTCCATACCACGGTTAGGAGCTACAAAGCTGAGGAGGTAACAACACAGGCTGAAGACTGTACAACTTTCGACAGCCTCAGGTCGGCTACAACTCCTGTATTCAGCACCGTTAACACGCCTGCATCCGTTAGTAACGCATCGTCTGCAGCCAGCAACGTGTGAGAAGAAATGGCCTTAACACTTCATCTGCTCCAAGTAAATTTTTTACTTTATTACCACACAAGCACACACAAAAGTACCGAAAATTGGTACCGTTGAGTACCGATACCGATTCGCAGGTACCGGGTATCGGTACCGTATCGGTTCAAATGTGAACGGTACCCATCCCTATTTGTCACACATTTTACTCTTATAATATACTGTATATCACTCATTCTTGAGAACTGGAACAAAACCATATTTCGAGGGGATTTTGACTTTTACTCTTCAATTATGCTGGGAGAATATATTTTAAAGGGTCAAACTCTTGGCTTTTAATCTTTGTAATGGGTCAACCTAGTGACTAATATTTGATCAAATATGGATGTCAACTCTTCTATTTCTTTTTTTTTTAATTGTCTCAATGTGCAAGCACCAGTACCAGTACTGGTTAGAAACCTAAAAATGTTTTACAAGGTGACAGATGCTGCCAGATGTCACTTAAAAACTGCAAGTTGTTAAACAACACAGATTTTCTAGTGTCAAGAAGTTTGTCTTGGGGAAGAATTGAGGGACTTTCATGCTCTTACCTAGGCCTGTCAGGCATGAAATTTGTCTTAGCTGTGTACCCCCCTCAACAAGTTCTTTCAATCAAATGCTTTACATTGCAGATGATTGAGTTTACAGCGAGGACCTGCAAACACAGATGAAAGTGGTGTGATTTGTTTGTAAGAGAGAAAGATTGTCTGAGAAGCTACGAAAAGCTGAATTCTTTTGCTCTTCAGTTTTTCCCCCAAGGATCGAGTTGTAGCAGTGGTGAAGAGAAGTGTGGACAGTGTGCATGCAGTGATTTTTTTTTCTCATGTGAACTTCTTTGTGCTCTTGTAGGCGATACTTATTGTTAAGTTGCCTGACAGCGCCACCTAGGTTTGTAAGAACCCAGGAACTCTCAAGTAATTCAAGTTCAACAAGAGAGAGCATTGTGTAGTAACCCAAGGACAGAGACGGAGCAGAGTAGCAGAAAAAGGCAATTTATTTATTTATTTATTTCTTCTTCAAGCAGTCAGCAATAAACAGTCACAAAGATAAAAAAAAATAAAAATAAGGGAAATACATTACTTAAAAGCTGGGGTTCTAAACAGTTAATGGGGATAAAATAACTGAAAAGCTATGGGAAGTTACTCTAAAACCAGATAATAAAATGGTTAACAAATAGACACCCTAAAAACTAATGGAGCTAAGATATTTTAAGCCAGGCAACAAAACACAAATACAAGTAAAATACCATAAAACTAAGGGTAAAAAGATATTTTTGAAGAGCCCCAGAAAGTAGTGTCTAAAGTTTTTAAATATACTATAAAAAAGCAAGTGCTTAGAAACCAGAAAATGCCACACCACAGTCTAGATAACAGTTTATTGGGTCCAATCCAACAAAGCCTGCAGCCAGTGAGCTCTGTGGTCTCTGCCCTCTCAGCAGTGGCTACTGGCTTGTAACCAAGTCTCTGGCTGGCGAGCAGATCCTCCACACACCGATTGGCTCCTCCCAGCACGGCCCCCTTGCACACTCCTTTGTCTGCCTTATTAGGAAGAAAAAGTACTGCTGTTTATCAAACTTTGTTCAATTTCAGGAACTCCCAGCTAGCCTAACACCAGTAAAGCTGCTGTATCATAGAAATTGCATATATTCAAAACACTGCTCTTTAAGGGCAGCTCTACAACACTAGCAATTAATTTATACTCTGACTCTGTCTGTTTCTATACTTTACTACTTAAAGGGGCTATATGCGATCTCAATTTCACCGCTAGACATCGCAGCTCTGGTCTGCATAAAACCGAAACAAAACTGGCTCAGGGGCACACACCTCCTTTCCACTCGCCTTCCCCTTGCTCTCCGTCTGCTCCACCCCCTCTACCTGCGCGTGTTTTCAGCACTTCCCATCCAGTGATGAAACAGCTGACCAGCCACGAGAAAACCAGCAACAAGTCGGCCCAGCACAAGTCGTTTTTTTTTAAATTAGTGATTTCCGTTTTTTGCAGAATATGTAAGTTGAAATCATGAAGAAGCCACTCCATGTTTCAAATAACAGTATTGGGGCCTTAAAACCATAAACTTTGTATTTGAATTTGGGTTGTTTTAGAGGAAATTCCCTCTGGTAGCGGGGGGTAGTTGGGGGTGTGGCGATACAACAGTAAATTAGCACACTGGCTTTCATTGGCTATTCACGTGCTTTTGTTTCTTTTTTTCGGCCAATCAGCTGCACGTCAAAAGGGAACCACATGGCTACTTATGCAGCCGCGGGTAGCGCAAACTTTCTCCAGAGCTTATGTACAACATATGGATGGATTCTTTAGCTGCCGAAAGAGAGTGACAGGACATGAGAATAATTGGACACCTTGAGGCGAACAGACGTACAGTAGTTACTGGACGAAAAGAAAGCACCACCGAACCTCTTATTTGATCGGAGGCAGTGAAATCTGCAGGAATACTTTTCAGCTTCTTATGGGGTGAGTTTTCATTAATGTCCAAGTTATCTACGTTATGTTAGTGAACACAATATTGACTGAACAAGCCGCACGTAGCTTGATCTTCGCTAGAGTGCCAGGATGATTGATACAGTTAATTACTTGTGATATGTTGCTCTCTGACTGAACAGCCTCATAGAAATTGTATTTTACAATTCTTCATAATTTATTCTAACGAAATTCGTTAAGGCGAGTAATTCAGTGCCTTTAAAGTTATGATATTAAGCTGACACGGATCCTTTATTTTGTTTGTTGTGGTCAGACGCGGATGCTGCGTCTCCAGCATAAGGCTGCACGGTGTGTTAGATAGGAGGACTAAATTTTAACTAAAACAAAACTAAACTAAAAGACTAAAATGTGTACCCAATAGTTTCTGTCCTGCAGGCTGTAAATGAGGTGCAAATGAGCAGCATTGTGTTACCTGGCTCCTCAGGCAGGTGAGGATTCAGAATCTATCAGGCTGGATTTCTGTTTTCTAGTTTGAGGACTGCCTACATTCAAATGGCCACATCTTCTTCAAGAACTTTCAGATTTCCATGTGTTAGACATCGTTGGAAAGCTTAGAAACTACACTTTAAGAATCTGTAAATAACTCAAAATGCCCCCGGGAGACTTGTTCCTGTTTTTTCCATGGCTGGGCACTGTAGCAAAGCGAGCAGACACGCCTCCGTGACCACGGCGCTTTTGAATATGGGGGCGGGGGGCGGCATAATGGTTCTGGTGGAGGAGAGGAGGAGGGGTTCACATGCACTAACATGCACGCGCGGCCGGACCGGCTTACCAAAACAGAGGCTGGAGAACAGCACACACAGAGGGGGTGGTGAGGGCACAGAGGGGACTCTCTACTCCAGAATACACCACCAGTTGTGTACATACCAAAAATAAAATTCCTGAAAGCTAATAAAGCTGTATTTCGCATATAGCCCCTTTAAGCAACTTTTTTAGTGCACTTGTGTCATACTTCCAGGTCCTTGCATGTCTTTGCAGCTTGTAAAATGCTTTGATCACCTGCAAAGCAAAATTTTCTTTGGTCTGAGTTCTCTTTCTTTTTCAAAGATAAGTTACATTGCTTTTATGTGTCATACTACCTCTACAAACACATGAATGAATCCGTCCAGCTTCAGCTCTGAAAGGGCCCAAAATGAAAAGAATTGTTTTTATGCAAATTCAGTGACATTAAGTCAACTGATCTTGATGTTGGCTTGTTTCCCCTTTCTTTCTTTCATCCTCTGTCCTCCATTTTTGTGTTTTTCATACCCCCTTTCTTCTTGCTTGTCACGTTAGTTCCCCCGGTGTTTGGAAACAATATTAATTTACCACTTGAAGTCCTTCAGGAGGCCGTTCTGTTTTCCTGCTAATTTGTTGCTCTCTGCATCCCCCCCACTGCCTGGTCTCTCCCCATTCTCCGTCTTTCTGTCTGTCTCTTCATCAACTTGTAATTCTCTTCTTTCATTTTCTTTTTCTCACCCATTCTCACCCTGTGCTTCTCCCTCCCCGTCTTCCTCCATACTCTCAGTACTCTCGGTGGAGTCTCTGTCTCCACTGACGTCACACTTCCATCCCTCTTCTCCCCTCCTCTCTCCTCTCAAGTCAATTGACATCTTTTTCTTTATACTTTTTTCTCTATTGTACTTGTTCTGTTGTATTGTGCTTGTTTTCAAACTGTGCATCTCTGACCTCATGTGCTTGACAAGCAGGATGTAATTATAACATTATGTGTGTTCCACTGATCTCTGTAATTACAACTAGGGATGTTCCTGGCGACAATTTCCCCTGTCGATTAAAAGCAAAATTTAATTTTGACTAGTCGACTAGTCTAACGCTAAGAAAACACTCAGAAAGCAGTTAAAATTGAGCAAAATTTATTCATTCATAATGCTAAACCCTGTCTGAAAAACACATGGTATGATTGCAGCTCCTGACAAGACATGATGTTTTTATTTTGTAGCCAAAAGGTGTCCTTTTATTTGAAAGCTTAATTTAATAGATACATAATTATTTGAGACCTCTGATGTATTTCATTGATGTTTACCATATGGATGGCAAATGTATTCTCTTGTCTTTTTAAATTAATTAATTAATTGGTTTCTTTTGATTTACTTGTGCCCTGTGGTGTTTTGATGAATTGCTGTAATCAAGGCGGACATGGTGTGCCAACACATTTGCTTTATTCTATTTGCTTTCTGGTGGAGTTGAGGCATGTAACAGTGAGCGGCAGCATGCAAAGTAATGCTTTGTCTACAGTTGAATAAGCAGAAGCGGCTACTGTGACACTAAAGTCTAAACCACCTCAGTTAAAAGTATAAAACTTTTCATGATATTTTTTCTTTGTTTTCAATTTCTGGCATTTACAGTCAGATCTGAATGCTCAAAAATGAAAATGCATGTTTCTCTTTGCTTTTCCACTGCTAGTGTCTTGGTCTCTTTTTTAAAATTCTCTCTCCATGAGAGCTCTCCCTTAATGCACATACAACCACACGTGTTGCCTGATTGAAACACCACTGTAGGATGCTGTTGTTATTTCCTGATTGGGCAACGCTCACTGTTGTTAGCATGCTAATTTAAATTAAGCGCATGTGTGTAGATTTGTCCTGTGGATTTTCATCTGTTTGTGTCTGTATTTGTGTGAGTGACTGTGTGTGTGTGAGCGCTGGAGTAATGGTTGTTGAGGGTTATTAATTCTGTGTGTCATTATCAAAGTGGAAACATGTTCTGCTTAATCAGCTGCTACACATGGATAGCAGGGCCTCGCTCACAGTGTATGGCTGTGTGAATATGAAATTATTAATATCCCACTGTCTTTAAAAGGACGTCTCAGGAGCAACATTTAACTTCACTTTTATTGATTCACATTCTAAAGACTCATGCTATGGGTCAGCTGCTCTGCAGGATTTTTTTTTATTCATCTATTTATATTTTTAATCAAGTAATGGCAAGTAAAAAATCATCATGGGGTCCACTCCATTACAGCTGGAGCCAAATGTATTATTAAATCTAATAATAAAAGTAATAGACTGTACCAAAGACGGCAGAATTGTTATCATCCATGTTTGCAAAACTTTCTCACCTCTAGTCTGTACATCAGGCAGCATGATAGTATTTGCTTAAATGGCCAAATGCAAAGAATTAACATATGCACAAGTTAATTGCAAACAATGTTTCATCAAACCACTTAAGTATTAACAGAGGCCTGAAGACAATAGAGTGGAAGTGCTGCCTGCTCTTTCTGGTGGTCACATTCAGGTGCTCTTTGGATACTGCAGGTATCCATTGAATGGGTGAAGTCTTCTGCAATCCAACACACTAAGATTTGTACAAAATTAAAATGCTTTTATTTTACATGGCAAAAATGACCAATGCATTGCAACCAACACAGGTCTTCATCAAGGTCAGTCAGGAGTAACAAGTGACTCATTTTTAACACTTTTTGCCTCGTAAAATAAAGGCATTTTAATTTTGTGCAAACCCTTAAGTGTGCCTTAGATTGTTTTTGAAGGAGACTTGCAATTTTTATTTTTTAATTGAGATGCAATGCACTTTTCACTACAAGAATATTATCAGGAGCCTATTTGAAGGCAAACTAGTTTCAGTCACTCCACTTATGTTTGCCCCTCAAACTGAGAAACTCTAATGCTTGCTCGCTCGTTCCCTAACATGTTGATGGCTGTATGAATAACTGTGTATTATATTTATAAATATATAAATGATAAGTAGGATTTACTGGTATCAAGTGGTGAACTAGCAGATTGCAAACACCTCACCTCAGGGGAAGACCCTTCCAAGTGTGTAAGAGAGCCTCTGGTGGCTGCGAAACTTTGGACAAAATGCAAAAAGCCGATGTTTGGTTTGTTCATTCTGGGCTACTGTAGAAAAATGGAGACCTCCGTGAAAGAGGATCTGTACCCGTGTATTCTAAGGGAACAGCAACACAACAGTCCTTATGTTCAGTTTATTATTGACCAATGAAAACATACTTTCTGTCTTATACTAACAATAAATCCCCATAAATTTTGACAGAATGCACTAGAGCTGCAATGATTAATCGATTAATTGATTGAAACTATTATTAAATTAATCACTAACTATTTGGATAATGGACTAAATGGTTTGAGTGAAAGTGAAAGTCATTCTCTGATTCCAGCTTCTTAAACATTTGAGAACGCCTTTTAGAGCTTTGGGAAGCACTGACTGATTAAACAACTAATCAGTTAATCAAGAAAATGATGAATTAATCGATAATGAAAATGATCGTTAGTTGCAGCCTAAATACATGACAAAAGAATATAACATAATGGTCAGTGATGTGTAGCCTGTTTCATGAATGTTTCATGAATTAACAGATAACCACTGTAGTCCTCTGACACTCCATCTGCTCAACTGCTCCCTTATATGCTTTCCTTCTGTATTACACACACACACACACACACACACACACACACACACACACACACACACAAACCACACTCTTTATCACTCTCAGCGTTAATCCACAAGATTAATGTTTTTGTTTTTTGACATTTTGGTGCTAAGCTCTCATTGCTGTGTTTGTGCTGTGATATCACTTTCAGAGCAAAAACATACAGACATACACACACACGCACACACACACACACACACACACACACACCGAAAACATCCCTCTCCTTCCATCCCACCTCACTATCAGTGTGTGTATTAGGTAAATGTCCTGAGGGTTTCTGAAGTCTGTGATCTTCCCTGCTTGCCAGAATAATTCACTCTACCTCTCCGTCTAAGATAAACTCTCTCGTTCGTCTTTCTCAAACATGATTTTTTTTTAACCATTTCTTATCTTTTAAATTCTTATCTGTCTTTGTCTCTGTTTGCATCACATTCTCAGTGATTTTCACCTTTACTAGTAATTTAATATTGAATTTATATACTATAATTTTATAAACTAAGTTTTAATCACCTGTAGCACCTCCAGCAACAACTGCCCTTACTTGTGTTTGACAGGCCTTGTAGTTAGACCCAGACAGATGTATCATTTGGCCCAGTCCAGGCCATGCACAGCTACGTCAGTCTATATTATTAGTTTAGTATACGCTGTCCAATGATTTTTTACAGAACAAAGATTGTTTTTATTTTTTACTGTTATAGTCAACATGTTATTTATATTTGATCCTTTTTCTGAATTAGAGTTTTTATTTCTACCTAAAAATACCAGTGAAAGTTATTAAAAGTATAGTATTTTTTACTCGCCCGTATCAGTATCTGCATCAGCCCCAGAAATCCAGCATTGGTGTAGTATACTTGTAGTGGAAAGTCAGCAGTCACCTTGAATAAGTCTGGGTCTGCCAAAAAACAAACTGCAACTGACACTCAGATTCTTGGAAGAGGGTTCAAGGGGACAAGTGTCAGAGTAGTGTTGAATAACAGTTACATGATCCAAAGGTTCACCTCAAAGGCCGTGAAACAGGTGAACCAAGACAGGACACTTTTTTTTTTATTTTCCAGCATCAAGTCCAGAGCAGCAGTGGAAGAGATGAACAGTACCGAGGGTCCTGTTATGTTGGGACATGACAAAGGTGGCTCGGGCTGTGCTGGTGAAAACTGAATCTGAACAAGTAAAGCTCCTCACTCTGGCAGTGTACAATGTGCCTCCCAGCCCATTAAACCTCAAAAACATGAACATTATCTTCCAAGTCTGGAACCCTGGAGCACATCCTAAACAGCTGCCTCGAGGCAGTAGGAGGAAGATGCTACAGATGGTGGCATGATCAACTCATGAAGGTTTTTGCGGAAGCCATCCACTCATGTATGAACGGGAAGAACTGGTTACATCCGTCACAAGAAACAATGGATAAAGACATGTATTTACGGTTTGTCTGTAGCAGATTATTTCAAACTGTGAAGTGACCCTCCCCAGTGGGGCATAAGAGTTGCAGGGGTGAGATGACAGAGACAGGTGCATGCTAGAGTTTTGGAAAAGCTGCTGTTGGAGCTGCAGCAGTGAATGTGACGCACAGTTCATTGAGGTAGTTAGGCTAATTTGACACACTCAGTGGCCTTTTCCACAGTTTTAATCAATCAATCAATCAATTCCCTTTTGGAAACATAACAATAACAATAACGTTATTTAAATTTCACCTTTACAAACAGAACAGCAAACAAAAGCAAGAAAAAAATTAAGGTAGAGACAAGACAAGAGAAGCAAAAACACAGAGACAACATCACATAAAAGCAAGTCTATAAAACGAAATGATTTTAAAAAAGTAAGTGATTTTACAAGTTTTATCTATGCAGGCAGGTCGCTCCAAAGCTGAGGGGCACTGATGATGGCAAAAACACGCTCACCTTTAGATTTAAGCCTCGACTTTGGAACGAGCAGGAGGACCCCACCTGAGGATCTGAGAAAATGCACAAAACTGGCAAGCCAAATGAAAGCAGTTATGTGGGGCTTTTTGTTTTTACTCTGCCTTTCTTATCCATTCCTTGCATTTCTTTTGGGTACGTCTTATTGAAAGAGATAATAACAGACAAAGGGGGAAAAAATGGGTATATTTCTTTCTCTTTCATTACTTCTGTCTCCAGGATTATCTGATTTTAAGGTGACTGCATGGCAAATCAAGACCGATGTTTGTATCGCTGAACTGTCTCTCCTCTCTGTGTGCTGGATTAAAAATAGGTGCCACTACAGTATAATCCAATAGAATAGACAGGCATGCAGATGGAAACACACACACACACACACACACACACACACACACACACACACACACACAGACCTCTGACTCTATGAAGAAACATAAAGCTTCACTATTAAAGTTGGGGCAGGAGAAAGAGTGAAGGAAAAGGGAGAAAGAGTAGAGGACAAGGGAAGGGACTAGCACTGTCACTTTTTCAAAAGGTCATGTAATTCATTTAAAATAATTCAAACAACCCAGAGAAAGTGCCGTCTTCTGGACCACTACTTCAAATGGTCTGTTGCACTTATAGACTGTAAATTTAGATGTTACATTTTTCATAACTGAAAGTTCAAATTTCAAATAAAAAGTGAGAGCTTAACAATGGACAGACTGTGACAGGCCCCAGTTCATGGGCTGTCTCATTTAAAGTCTGCATTTCAAGACCACATGGATGCTGTATGGACAGTATGAGAAAATAGTGAGGGTAAGAAAGAGAGAAGAAAAACTAGAAAGGTTTGAATTCGTTTAGAATTAAAGGTTGGAGGAAATACAATGAAACAGACAGAGAGAAGGTGATACAAAGGGTGGTACAAAGTGAAAAGGGGAAAAATAGAGGAGGCTATCACATGGCAGACTAGTGACTGTGTAATGTCTCCATTAGTGGCAAAGTTGTTCTTTATGGTTTTACAGCTTGATAAATGAGCTGTAATGGACAGAGGTTATTCCTCTGGCTACCGTTACACTAAGAGCAGTTTGCCTGACTCTCAAAAGAAAAAAGGAAAAAAAAAGAAGAAGAAAAGAAAATGAATGTTTTTTGTACAGGGGCTTTTCTCTTTTCAGGATACCCGATAATAAGCAGGGGTATCTGCTGATAAAGAGAAAAACTATTGCTGTTTTCCTACAATTTAAAATCTGTATGCCTTACGGTGTGGAACTTATTCGGATATTTTTTTTTATCTAAGGTAACATAAGGCCAGAGATTGCTGTGGTATCATTGACCCACCATGACTAAATGAATCGGTCACATCTGGCTGATGCCTGTTAAATTTAATAAGGTCACTGTCCACGCAGATACTGATCTGGTGCATCCCGAGATTTTTGTTAAAGCAGGTGGTTCACATTTTGTGCTGTTTTTTTTTAAATCAAGACACAGAATGATTCACCAATGTAATAATTGTAAAACGTACCTTTATTGATAGAGTTGTATAGTAAAAATAAAAACTAAAATCATAGACAAAAAAAGAAAAAATAATTAAATGTTGATGTAGGTTGCTGCCGGTGTTGTGCATGAATGGCTAAAAGAACACACATTCATGGACGTGCTCATGTTTTTTGTGAATGGCGAAGTAAGTTATTGACGCTCATATCGTCAGCTGGTTTTAAAAAAGCAGCTCGATATGGACTCATAGCAGAGAGAGTGTGCATATATGGACATTAGGGCTGAACGATTTTGAAAAAATATGTAATTGCGATAATTTTGACTGATTTTGCAATTTCGATATTAGAGGTAATAATAGTTTTTACATCATTCTTCTTCTTTTGATTGAAAAACAAGTTAAAATGACTATGGTGTGATTTTTTTTTTTTTTTTTTTTTTTGTTTTTTTTTTTTGCATGGATCTTTACCAAATGAAGATGTTTTTGTAAGTTATTTGTTTTTATATTGCGATTTTGATCAGATTTCGATAAATTGTGCAGCCCTAGTTGATATGAACTTGATTATGTAGCATATGAGCAAGTATGACCTGGGCTACAATGCAGACTGAAGTCTGTGTTACAGACAGAAACAGACTGATAGCTCTGCTCTCTCCTCTGTCTCATCTCTGTCTTCATCACTTTGAAGTTCTTATGCATTGTGGTACATTCAGTTTGTACTGGAAACTCTGAGTTTATGTTTCTCCAGTTGGAAATTTCAACAGTATGTCGGTGCTCAGGTTTACTGTCTTTTGTAGTGTAAAACTTTGTCAAATTAGTTCAGAAGTCAGAATTGTGAACCATGAACGAGAATTAATTTATAGTCTATGGACTGAAGTTGGAGCTAGCTCTTGTGAAGTGTGACCTTGCTCAACACTGTATCACCAGAGGATGACACTTACCTGCCCACTCACCAGTCCAGTATCACACAAATAACTCAATTGATAATAAAATATAAAAACATGCTAAATTTATTCACCTACTGTACCACTTTGCTTGCGACCAGGTGTCAATACTCTTTCAAGGTATTGATGCTGTCTACAACAAAATACTTTTTCAGTTATTAATGATTTCCACCCAAACACATAAACACACACAAAAGTTCATGTTCTTTTCATTAGCAATAATCATGGGTCACTGTATGTACATTTCTGTATTTACGTCTTATGTAATTGTGTTCAGGTGTTATTTTATCATAAATTACCATGTATCTAAACTCTCATTTGCTCAAATCAGAATCACTGTCACACTGGTTTCTTCCTCTCCTGATTTTATACCTTGCTCTCCCTCCTGTCACCTGTTTTGTAGACCCCCAATCTTTCTATCCCCCTATTTCAGCTTCTCTCCTCTCCAACCGTTTAGAGAGGAGAGCATTTTCCAGGCTTTATCCCTGTCTCTATTGTTATTCACCACTGAGTGTGCTCTGTGTGTGTGGGTGTGTGTCATGCTGGTGTCTATGCATCATTCCAGTGTGTGTGCCACTTGTCCCAGTGTGTTTTTGTGTATTATACCTGCAGTGACGCGTGACTAATTTAAAAGCTGGTAGTACATCTCCCCTTTAACAGAGGGGCCAGAAAGCGGGGCAGAAAACACACATGTGCAATCACACACACACACACACAAGGCATAAACTGAAGACACATGCACTCTCACATAGGGGGAAAAGACAAACATCAATACAAGAGTGCGCACACACGCACAAGCAAACACACACACTTAGTGTGTCAGCACTGTAGTGAAATGCTGCTGAGGCAGATTAGTTGGCGTTACTGGCAGAAATGCACATTGATGGGTATCCACTGTGTGTGTGTGTGTGTGTGTGTGTGTAAGCAGAGAAAGCGAGCCACAGCGCAGGTCCAAAACAGGGACGGGGAGACAAGGAACGAGAAGTTAATGGCAGCAGTTGTTGTCATCACCAGGACATTCATGGTAATATAGGGAGCAGTTTGTCAAATTATTTCACACACAAACAAGAAGTGGGTTTGAAAGCGCTCTCACACACACATGCCCATGCAAGCACTGTCAGACAATTGGTAAACATTTTTAATGTTGCATTTGTCAGGGTAATAATGAGTTGCTGGCTGGGAGAGGAAGAGAAAACTCCTCTAACTGTGTCACAATGTTTACCATAGCACTGGCTGTGCATTTAAGTGTGAGTGTGTTCAGCTGTGTCACCAGCTTTACAGAGCCTGGGATTCAAATTGAAATCATCACTTAGATGCCTAAAAAAACAACAAGAAAAAAAAACATGCAGTTCCTATATTCAGCTGCTAGAATTTAAAGGTAAACCCCAACTTTTTAAAATCTCACCTCAATGATGGCAGATGTATTGATCACCTGGCGAGGCACTGCACCAAGTTGTCAGTCCACTGTTTCAGCTCACAATTAAAAAATTGAAGGCAGCAGCTGCATCTGTCCTGAAATGAATGAATGAATGAATGAATGAATGAATGAATGAATGAATGAATGAATGAATGAATGAATGAGGATTTTAATTAACATTCCTTCACATATGAAAATGGACTTTCAGACTGTGGATTTTGAGATTGAGTTTTGACCTTTTGAAGTTACTGTAGCTGGTCAGTGTGAAATATTGGAACCAGAGTAACAGATTGATTTAGCAATCTGAAATCAGCAGTTTGTTTCCACAGAGTCTGAGCACACATATTAAGATAATATTACCACTATCTTGACGCTAATTCCCATTACCACCTTGGTGGGAATTCCTCTTATGAGTTAGCATTGATTAAGCATTGGTCATTTATATTCATTAAAAAATACTGCTTCGGGAATCGGAAAAAAAAGTCACGATACTTAAGACAATCGATTTCTTCTCCCACCTGAGTTACTATGGTGCTGTAGAAAACAGGTAACATTTTTTAACATATCCAAAACAGCCAAATCAGTGCTGGGAAGGATGGGAAGCGCAAGTATACATCAGTTAGCATATTCATGATGAAGAAACATCCCATGTCTGACAAAGGTACAATACATACAACTCTGGTGGAGGATACGAGGTTCTACCTGACACTGGAACTGGTTGTTTTTTTCT